>BQNB010061182.1:0-20536 GCA_026074375.1 Tanacetum coccineum | reverse complement strand
CGTGGGATTAGTTTTCCCTATTAAGTGACAACCTCAAGCGAGCTCCCCGCTTGACGTTATTACTTAATAGGGAAACTTGATCTTACGAGAGACTTCTACTGGAAATTAAAGCGTATGTAAAACTTTATCGGTTTTTAAATATAATGCACACTAGGACATATTTGTTGCCACTTCCTGTTAAAGTAGTATGTTGGGTCAGTTGTTACTATTAACTCATAACGTCCAACGAGAAACCCGTTTAATGCTCTTAGTTAATAGGAGCGGTTGATCCGACGGGAACCGAGTACAGGAAGTTAGCACAATACGTTCAATTAGTGAAAGACATGGCAGTGACATTGAAAGCGATAAATGTATTTTGCTTTTGATATGGTGTAATCGTATGTGCATTTTTGTTAGCAATCATTGTCCAGATGAAAAAAAACCAATATTGGTGATAAAACACACCTGCTTATAGAGGTAAAGGAAACGAAAAAGAAGGCCGTGACGCTAAATTTGGTGCAAATTATGACTCATCATCTTCTCTTTCATTTCCCATCTTCCTTTACGTATGTCCGTTCTACCACTAATCTTGGCCTTTTTTCGATCTGAACGCTGGCGACTGTCAGAAAACAACTTCAACAATACTTCTTATCAAAACCGAAATGCATTGATCACTCTCGTCTCTAAATGAAAATTTCATGTAAATACGAAAGTGGTAACAAAAATAAAATCAAACAACAAAATGTATCTTATAACCCAACCACGCGCTTATAAATGGACACAGTCCTCACGGAACAAAGCTAAACACACTTGCGACAAACGACAAACACAAAACCAACTCAAAACAGCCCCGCCGCAATGTGCGGGCATCAAACACCTCGTTACTCTCAATTTTTGAACCTAACGGGGAGTTGCATTTATTACATAAGTGGTTTTTCCTAGCAAGTAACCTCAAAGCACTAGTTCTATAATTGAATGAAGTAACTTTTATTTATTAAATACAAGAGATCTTTATTATATTTCAATTTTTAACTAGAAAGAAGTTTAAGTTTTGATTAATACACTATAATAAGTGCCTTGAAGTCACATGTTAGATAAACCCTACTATATAAGATCACTCGTAGCAGAGGGTCGAGGGTCTGGTCGGTCGAGCCAAACTGGACGCGTCCTCCCCTATGTCGACCAAACTAAACGCCTCCTATATATTTAAAAGGTTGGGTCGGTCACTCGACCAAATGAACTGGGAAAAAAAGTAGTCGTTCGTTACTTTTTTAACTATTAGGATGTTTGTAGTTTCAAAATTTGTTTTTTAAATACTTGTTTTCTTCTCTATAAATCCGACTTTATCTTCTCAATTTTATCATACTCTTGCTTCTAGAATTATCAACTCTTTGCCAACTAAAAATATGTCTCACAAAACACCCAACAACAAAACAACAAAATCCCGAAGACAACAAAACGTTCCAACAACAACTTACCCTAATTTTATGTTAACCTGGCAATCATCTCCGATTAATTTTTAACTGGCTAGTTTTGTATACCAAACCCAACAACCTATGTATGTAAATAATCCATTTTCTCCCCTATATAACCAACCTCCGTATAACCAACAACAACAACAATCACAAATGTATCGTCCACAATTGTCATCACCACCGTACCAAACTTAAACTTTACAACCTTATTCTCTAGTTACGTGTTTTGATCGCGAGGACGATTTGGATCTTTTTTTAGGTAGTCAAGCTTATTCTTCGAGTCAATGTTTGGGTAGTCAAGCTTATCCATCCAACCCTGTCCAAGACAACTCTCCCATCAAGGAGGTGGTTCCTGTCAAAAGGAAGTATACAAAAAGGCTTCAACAATCTAAGAAGAAGGGCAAAGATTCAAATGAACCATGGAGCCCTAAGGAGGAGATAGCCTTGTATAAATCTTGGGTGAACGTGTTTGAGAATATCATTGACGAAAATCAAAGAAAGTCACAAGGGTTTTGGACGGAAGTACTAGGTTACTTTGAGAAGGAAACTAGGAATCAAAAAGAGGATACACTTCCCTCAACTGCAAATGCAAAAATAGGCTTTGTCCTAAAGTTAGTCAATTTTGTGCGATTTACAATAACTAAAAACGGAGGAACCAAAGTGGGGCATGTGACCGAACAATCTATGATGCAGCTTGTTATTTACAACGCGCCCTTCACACTGACTAAATACTGGAAGATTTTGAAGGACCATAGAAAATGCAAATAGGTAAAAATGCCAAGGTTTTTATAGAACTCCAAAGAAGCTGCTTCTAAAGAATTGAGGACATCAAAAACCGCCTCACGCAGCACTTCATATTCAATACATCTTGGTTTGGATCTAAACGACGAAGCAACATATTTAGAGGATGTAGAGGTTTAGGCAATTCGACCAATGGGTCGGTTAATGGCTAATAGGAAAACATCATCATCTACTTCTCGTTCAGAATCTCCATCTCATGGTGAACATGGTCTTGTTTAGGTGTTGCTCAATAAATGGAAAAACATCGCAACACCGTTATTTTTCCAAAGGAAGGAAGCCTCAGATGAGTATTTGAGATAAAGGACGAGCTTTGTATGCCTAATACCTAAAAAAAAATTAACAACCAGTAAATATTTTTTTTTCACAAACTTGGAACAATAGGGGCTTGCACTATGAGGAAAATTTGGAACAATCAGAACGTGGGAGAGGCTGTGGCACAAAATGGGCAATTTATAAAGAAAGAATTGGAAGCGGCTAGATTTTTGTCAAATGTTTAAATTAAACAATAAAGTATAAATGGAGAGGAAAGACATCATGTTTTACACGAAACACATGATCGACCTCCAGAAGTAAGCTAGAGTCGGTGTTGGACCTGCATCGGAAAATTATGGAGCAATATAATTTAGACTATTAGTTTAGCTTTTTAATTTTTATTGTAATATTTTTAATTTTATTTTAATTATCATTGTAATGTTTTTTAATTATTGATAAAACTTTAATTTTAATGTTTAAAAACATAAAAAAAGGTGATGACTTAGGTCAACATTACGGATACTTAGTCATGTGTTTGGTTTAAGAGAGATAAAGCTAAGTTGACGCTGAGTTAATAGTGCTTTTTGGTCAAGTATTGTTACATCTACTAATAGCCTAAGTATTGATGATCAACCGATCTTCTTACACTTGGTTTTTTATGCTTGTTATGTTGATGTTACTATACTTTGTATTAAACATATATGAGGTAGTGTGCACACAACTAATCCTGCATCTGGATCTTGTATTATGTACTGTTGAAGTATGTGTCGGACACCTTGTGTCGGACGGTACACTAGTCAACGGACATAACCGGGTAATGCATTAACATTCGTCTAGAAGGCAACATCACTAAGGTTTTTACCCAATGCATATTCTTATTATCTAAGGCACCTCCTTTTGTCCAATGGAATAAAGTCTGACTCCCCAACTGACACGCTGCACCCGAATGTCACAGAGCGCTGAGCCAATAGGAAAGCACCAACATATATTACGTCATGTGTCAGGTAAACGTTATGAGATGTCACCATCAAGTATATATCCTTGGGGTAGTATAAATACCCCTAGGACATTTATTACATTCTCAACTAACTTTCAACAACCACATTTACTCATGCATTTATTTCACACACATACCACTTCGCTCATTCTCACGTTGGAGGTTGGTCTCGGGGTCAAACCTAGGACGAGGATAACGTGTGTTCTATTTTATGTGTAGGAAACAAAGAAGAAATCTCTCATGCCAAGGAAGAATTATAGTGGGTCAGTGGCTGAAGGGTTCTCTTACATTCGGAAGCCGGTGATCAAGATTTTACTTCAACAAATTAGCGCCATCCGTGGGACCTATCTTCAAACTACCAGAGTTTGTGAATGACGGGTCCTACCTCTGAACTGGTCACTCCGGTAAACCCAGCCGCAAGAAACGATGACAACACAAATGACTCACCAAACCTACAAGACTAAATCCTGGACCACATATCTTTACTCAAGGCACTCATTAAGCAACCCAACGAGAGGTCGGGAACACTGATTGAACAATTTCTTTTGTCCTTCGGGCACGATGAAGGGAACGATAAGGGGAAGGATGTTGACAAGGAGACCGGAAACACAAAGGATGAAGACCTTCAGAAACCATCCAAGGAAGTGCTGAGGTCCCCATTTACCAAGCAAATCATCGAATTCTCGGCCCTGAAGCATCTCATGCCTACAAACCTCTGGATTTATGATGGATCTACAGACCAGGATGACTATGTTTCCCGTTTAGTGGGATCGGCGAATCAAGGGGAGTGGTAGATGCCTGTTTGGTGTAGGATGTTCTAGCAAATACTGGATGGCCCATCAAGAGGCTGGTTCGATCGGCTACCAAACGGTTGTATAGATAACTGGGCGGATCTGTAGGAAAAGTTCACAAAAATTTTTACATTAAGGAGAAGGTGTTTCAAGGACCCAACATAGGTTTCCAAGATAATCCAGAAGGCCAGTGAGACGCTGATAAACTTCAAAGAACGATGGACGGACGAAATGAGTTACATTCAGGATGTGCCTGAGGTTGATTGCCAAATTAGGCTTCATGAGCAATTCTAAAAAGTGTCCCGCATTAGCTGGCGAATTGTCTGACCCAAGATTTTGAGATTAGCTGATAACCGAGATGATGAAGGGAGTGGACGATTTCATCAAATCCGAAGAAGTTTATAGGAGCACAAACTCCCAAGGGGAGAGTTCCCAAAAAAGGACACGAAGCATTACCTCAGGGAGACCGGCCACCAAGGTCTACATATGGGGGAGGACGCAAGAGGACGAACTACCGTAATGGCTTCAACGTCCGCCAAGATCACTACGAACCGTATGTTCCTCCTCGGGAAAACAACCGAAGGTATGACAACTGAAGGCATGAGTCTTATGACCTCGATCTAGACGCCTTAACCAAATGACCAAAGGAGATCCTAACGACCAAACTCCAGCTACAACTCCTACCTTGCCTTCCGATGGTAGGAACACCTAAGAAAGAAAACCTGAACAGATATTGTGATTACCATGGGGAAAGGGGGCATTACACCTATGATTGCTACCAACTGAAGAGGCAGTTAGAAATGGCGCGAGAATCTAAAAAACTTAGCCACTAGTTAAAGATGTCAGGCAAAGAGGGAATGTAAGAGGAAGGCAACAGGGAAACAACAACAGTAAAGGCAAGACCATTAACATGATACGGGCACGGGAAGACAACCAGAAACGTAAATCTAGAAAGGGTGGATAAGAAGACTGGATGAACATCCTGATAACTTTCCCACCAATTCCATCCGACGATGTGTCACACGAACCTTTGATAGTAGAGACAGAAGTCAAGGGATACTTAGTATGAAGAGTATTTATTGATCAATGTGTCGCGGTCCAAGTAATGTTCGAACATAGTTTCAATAACCTATCACCATCAATTAAAGCTCGTTTAACTCAAACCCAGACAGAATTGGTAGGATTCACCAGAGAACTATTGACACCGATAGGGAGATAGGAAAGATCGAGCTAGAAGTATCTTTCGGAAACGAAGGCCTTTACCGAAGAACTATGATGAAATTCACAATCATGCGAGCATCATCTCCATACAAGGAACTCCGGGCCATCGCCTCCACCATCCATGCAATGATGAAATTTCTCACCTCAAGGGGTATTGCTACCTTAGTCGCCTGAACTATCACCGTTTTTAAATGTCGGCATTTAGAGGAGAAACAGACGCTATAAGAGGAGAAAGCAGAGGAAAAGGATCCAGAAAGACAGGAATATTCAGCAGTAGAAGAAGTCCTCGTTAACCCTGCGTTCCCTAAACAGAAGGTCACTATCAGAACGCAGTGCTCCAAAGAATGCCGACTTTAGTTATTAAACCTTCTAAAAGGCAACATGGACGTGTTCGCATGGAAACCTTCGGACATGACCGGGGTTCCTAAACGAATAATCAAACACACCTTAAACATCGACATGTCTATACCGCCTGTGGCACTTAAACATCGACATGTCTATAACGCCTGTGGCACAAAAATGAAGGATGTAGAAGAGTGGGTAAAGGTCGGCGTTGTAAGGCCGGTCCGGTATCCAACATAGATCGCCAACCCGGTACTAGTGAAAAAGATCGACGACACATAGAGAATGTGCATTGACTTTAAAAATGTCAACTCAGCATGCCTAAAAGATTACTATCTGCTACCAGAGATTGACTTGAAGATTGAATCGGTAATGGGATTCTGTTTTAAGCGTTTCTTAGATGCGTACAAAGGATACCATCAAATACAGATGGCCGAGGAGGATGAAGAGAAGACATTCTTCTACACAGACCAAAGGACCTACTGTTATACAAAAATGACATTCGGATTAAAAAACACTAGTGCCACATACTAGAAGCTGGTTGATTCAGCTTTCTAAACACAGTTGGGCATGAACTTAGATAACATGTAGATGACATGGTTATCAAAAGCAAGACGGTACAGGAGATGATAATAGATATAGCGGAAACCTTCGATAATCTTTGAAAGATCAACATGAAGTTAAACCTGAAGAAATGTTTGTTCGGCGTAGAGGAAGGAAAATTCTTGGGTTACATGGTAACCTCAGAAGGTATACGGGCGAACCCCAAAAAGAAGAAGGCAGTAGCAGATATGCAATCTCCCAAAACCCTTAGACAAATGCAAAGTTTGAGCGGGAAGCTGGCAGCGTTAAACCTGTTCTTAGCCAGGTCAGCAGAATGATCATTACCGTTCTTTGAAACCTTTAAAAATATCACGAAGGAGAAGAAGTATGACTACCGATGGACGGAGGACACAAAAAGTGCATTTCAAGAGATGAAAAGGTTGATAATGTAACTCCCTTCTTTGACCACCCCGGTACCAAAAGAAACATTGTACGTCTACCTCACTGCATCTCATAAAACAATAAGCGAAGTTCTCTTGGCCGAACCTAAGGGGAAGCAAACACCAATTCGATACATCAACCGAACCCTTCATGAGGCTGAACGTAACTACGCCCCCTTAGAAAAATTGGCCCTATGTCTATTGCATTTGTCCCCAAGGTTACGACGATACTTTGAGGCTCATCCTGTCAAGGTAATCACCGATCAACCGATCAAACAAATACTGAACAAGCTAGAGGTCTCTAGATTATTGGCAAAGTATGTAGTGGAATTGGGAGCCTATGATATCACATATATTCCTTAGAATGCGATTAAGGGATAGGTTTTGGCCAACTTCTTAAATGAAACACCGATCAACACCAAACACATGGAGATATGTAGTCTGGCTGGAAAGGAAGCAAGTTTGGAAGAATGGACTTTTTACATGGACGGGGCATCCAGTCTAAATAGATTTGGGGCATGTCTTGTTTAAATTTTGTAAGCACCAACAATGAAGCAGAATATGAAGCACTGCTAGCCGGTCTCATAACAACATAAAAAATAAAGGTACATGCGTTGAAGGTAAAGGTAGACTCGAAGCTGGTAGCCTGCCAGCTAAACGGAGACTTTGTCGCGTGTAGTAAGAGCATGACTCAGTACCTAGCTAAGGCAAAATAGCATGTAGCACTCCTCAAGAAATTATCGATACAAAACATTCCTCGGAACCAAAACCGAAAATCCGATGTGCTAAGCAAGTTGGCTTTGGTTGCATTCAACCATCTGACGAAGGAAATACTAGTAGAGGTCCTAAATGCAAGGTCTGTAGATGCCCAGTAAATAAACACGATAGTCGAAGAGGAAGAGGACAATTGAATGACTCAAATCATAAGGTGTTTGGAAGAAGGAGCCTGGCTGGAGGATGAAAAGGAGACCAGGAACCTCCGTATGAAGATAAATCAATACGTAATGAAGGAATGGGAGTTATTCAAAAAGTTATACTTAGCTCCCATGTTAAGATGTGTGGGACCGCTGTAGGTGAACTACGTGGTAAGGGAATTTCATGAGGGAGCTAACGGAATGCACTTCAGATCTAGGTCTATGGTAGCAAAAATCATGAGGCAAGGATATTATTGCCCACCATGCACAAAGACGCTCGGGAAGAAATTCATAAATGTGACTATGTCAGATCCATGCCTCGATTAGAAGGCTCCCGAAAAAAATGATGACGTCTTTCAGGTCTCCATGGCCCTTTTACCAATGGGGCCTTGACATCCTCGGACATTTACCAAAAGGCCTCGACAAAGTTAAATTCATTATTGTAGCAATTAATTATTTTACCAAGTGGATGGAAGCGAAGCCTTTGGCTAAGACCACCGATAAAGAGGTTAAATTTTTTTTTTAGGAAAACATTGTTTGCAGGTTGGACTCCCAAGGGTGATCGTGATAGACAACTAAACACTGTTGGTTAATGATCCGTTCAACAGTTGGTGCGAAAAGCTGAATTAATGAAAATGAATACGGCGGTAGCACATCCCCAAGCCAATGGGTTGGTTGAAAGAGCTAATAAGTCACTAATGCATGGTCTCAAGGCAAGGTTAGGACGGGAGAGAGCTGGGTGGGTCGATGAGCTACCCAATGTGCTATGGGCTCACCGGACAATGTTGAAGACTAGTAACAGAGAAACACCCTTCAGCTTGATATATGGGAGCAAGGCGGTCATTCCAGCCAAGATAGGTATGCCACCATTTTAGACGTTTCTCTTCAACGAAGCAAATAATGATGATGAGATCCTTCTGAACCTTGACCTGATATAAGAAAGAAGGAGACGGCAGCAATCCGGGAGGCAAAATACAAAAAGAAGGTAGAGAAATACTACAACAAAAGAGTTCGGCCAATATCCTTCAAAGTTAGAGACTTTGTCTACCAGAGAAATGAGGCTAGCAGGGTAGAAAACCAAGGCAAGTTAGGCCCAAATTGGGTGGGTCCCTACAGGATAACAGAAGCATACCATAATGGATCCTATAAGCTTTGTACTATGAATGACTGAGAGGTTCCTCACACATGACATGCGATTAACCTCCGAAACTATTTCCTATAAGCTTTGATGTAAACTCTATGTTATTATGTTATTAATGAAGTGTGATCCTTCCTCATATTTGAGGGAAGGACGATTTTCCTAACAAGTATTTCTAGACAGAAAATGTGTGTGACTCTACCAAATGGTTAGCTACCGTCAGTGAAATTTGTAATCAATGTCTAAAGGAAGTGTCCGTCACTTCACAACCCGAGTGTTCGTCACGAGACATTTTCTGGATAAAATATTACGTGACTCATGCGTAGTCAATATCCAATTGTACCCCACGTCTAATTAACTAGGGAAGAACCTCCGACGAAAGGTTAAGCTCCCGGAAGTATAAATTAATAGGTGGTTCCGGAGCAACCAATATCTAATTACCAAAGACTATGAAAACAGATTGATAAATCAATCAAGAATGCAAACGTTTAAGCATAATACAAGACAGAAAGGAGATTGCATAATAATATTCATTATATATCACTTGTTGCAGGAAAGCTAAGTTACAAACGTTCATGTATACAAACTGATAACAAAAGCAACACAAAAGCTACGATCAAACGTGAGTGATGGTATTTGGCGAAATGGCATTCTAGGGCTTCGGCTCAGTAGACACATCACCACTATCCTGGGTAGAGGCCCTAGTTTGATCATCAAAAGCAGCAGCGGGAATACCTAGGAACACATTCATAGATCCTCTAAAGGAAGAAGATGAAAGTCAGCAATCTTTTGAACTTAAGGATACTTTAAGGTAAAAGGCTCTTTGTGTTTGTCCCTCCACACTTTTGACCCCTCGATATCCATGTTACAGGTGTTCAGTAAGATCTCAGCAATCTCTTCTTCCGTTCGCCCCAAGCCCAAACTACCTAACCAACCGGCGGTGTATGACAGACTGATGGGAACTGCCAAACTTTTCTGGTACTCCACACTCGTCTGAAGCCTACTTATAGCTGTAGGAATGAAATCCCTAAGAATGCTTTGATGACTCACTTTAGAATGGGCTAGTTGAGCAGCAAGTTCCTATTTCTCTTTTTCTAACACTTGAACACGATGCTCAGCGTCAACTGGTCATTTGGATTTAGGCCCTAGATCTTCCTCCAGCTATTTGATCTGATCAACCTACTCAGATGTGGTTTGCCTCCACTTATCTCTCTCCCTTTCCATATCCTTTAACATGTCAGCCAACTCCCGCTCTCTATCAGTACAACCCGAAAGAGCATTCTCCAATAGATGAAATTTTTTAGACATACCTTCATATAACTGCACCAGCCTCTCATGATCATTTCTCAAACGATTCAACTCGTCACACCTTCAAAATGGGTCGCAGCAAAATAAGTATTCGGGGGTGGTGACTTCATAATATACAAACACAAGGTACAAGAGAACAACCAATAAATGGACGTTTTTAAAAATAACACATCGTTGCATTTATTTAAAAGAAATAAAGTTTTACATAGTTAGATTTAAAGTTATAGCGGAAGTAAAAGATAAGTTTCAAAATAGCAATGAGTATTAAAATAGGAATTTCCATGAAATAAAGCCATGATGCATGCTTGACTCCAATGCACTCCAAATTATCCTTACAAGTTAAGCACATAAGAATACATGCTTAAAAATGTCAACAATAATGTTGGTGAGTTCATAGGTTTAAATAAAGCATTAAGTGTGGACCGCAAGATTTAAAAGTGTGTGACTATTGTGCAACACATACAATATCATAAAGAGTATTTACGATTGCGCTAAGCTCATGACACCGTAGCTAAACATTAACATGTAAGCAATTTAATGCGAAGTAAAAGTGCCCGTGTAATTGTCCATCCCTAGACCACCTAAAGTTTCGACAGGGTATACGTTTGTTTGACCACTACAGTCGGTCAAGTAAGCGCTTAACTTACCAAAATGGGGATGTTAATCCCAATAGATCTACTTATAACACGCGTGCTTACAACAGTAATTAACAATTCATGGTAATGGGCATAGTGGGATATTGGTACTTAGGCTAATCTGTAAACATTTAAAAAAAGTACTTACGTCCAAAATAAATCAAGCAATGTATCTCACCCTGAGATTTGTAAAGTGTTCGTAAAAACAAGTAAAAGTGGGGCTATGAAACTCACCTTTGACAAAGTATTGATTTCGAGAAAATTCAACAAGTATGAGATGAGCGACAACTCCTAATGCAACCTATGCAAATGATGATGCGCTTTAGGTGCATGAGTAATGGCATGAAATGATGCGTATGCGGTTTTTAAAAAATATATATCTATATATACATTCACTCATACATGCTTGTATAAAATTTATAAGTGAAAACATGGTTTATAAAAATTATATAGTTATATTAAGTTTTCTCGTTAAATGAGCCTTGGCTCGGTCATACTTAAAGTTTGGTTTAAAATAGCGCGGCTCGGACACTTTTTCCGAAAATACAACTTTTGACGTTCAAAAAGTCTAGAAATACCCCGAAAACTATTTTTGACATCAAGTATTCAATTCCTACTCTATCGCTTTATTTTGCCAACAAATCCACCAATACTTTCTCTAATCAAAGCCCTTCCACCAATGTTTCATCTATTTCTAATATCCACAAACCATCCTCAACATAACTTTTAAACACTTGTAAAACCATAACACCTCCATAAGCCTCAATATATATAGGTAGATTGTGACTAAAACATAAAATAAGGTTAAACATCAAACTTTTTGTAAATGTATAAGTTTATAGCCTAACAACTAGTATAAAGCTTGAACCTTTTTATATAAAATCACTTATAAATGACTTGTAAGTATAAAGCTTGAACATTTTTATATAAAATATGCTTAAAAGGTATAAAGTTTGGAACTTTACATGAAATTAGGTGTAAAAAGTATAAAGATTGAAATTTAATGTATAAAAAGCTAATAAAAAGTATAAAGATTGGAACTTTATATAATAAAAACTCATAAAAAGTATAAAGGTTGAAACTTTATGTATAAAAACTATTATATAAACGTTTTTATGTGTTGTTTGATGAGAATAACATGTACGATGATGAGTTGATGCATACAAATGATGAAGATATGTGAAGGAGATTAAAATACTTACAAGATGAAAAGAAAGTGGATGAAAGAATGATCAAACCCAAAAATATATAACCCGAATCGATCTACGAATAACCCGAATAAATCAACAAACACGCTTATAATCACGAACACGAACCAAAATCTTGAAGATTAAAGAAAACCAAACACCTTGGTGGTGTTGTTGGGCGGACGAGCAAGGAGAGAAAGAGAGAAGATAGATTTTTTTTATTTTGAGTTATGAGAAATAAACTAGCTAATGGTATGCTTTTATAGTGGAAAAAGGGTGCACATGATAAGAAAAGGTGCTCCGCTTAAGGGGTGCACATGATAAGAAAGGGTGCTCCACTTAAGCTAATCACATAATTAAGAAAAATAGGACACAAAAGTGTGTGTGTGTGTGTGGTGTGTGGCGGTCAAACAAAAAAAGGGGGGTTAGTGGAAATTTCAAATTTGTTATTTTTATGAGGTGATAAATATCTAGATATTTTGATGATGGTAAGAACATGTATATGCATGCATGCAATGTAAAATGCACATGATACTATTTTACGTAACCCGTAAAATATACGCCTGTGATAAATATAAAATTTTATCCGTAAAGTCATAATACGTAAAATATAAGTAGACTCAACTCGCTCTAAAGGTCAGAACGCGTCCAAAGATGTTTTGCCAAAATGCAGGACAACCTCCCAGTTATACATTTAAATTGACCATGTAAACGTAGAAGTGAAAATTTTCAATTAATAGTAAAATATTAATTGGTAAAAATTGCCGGTTGTCACAATCTTTCCCCGTTAAGAGAGCTTCGTCCCGAAGCTCAATTGGTGGTATCTGGTGATGAGGTGTCAAAAAACAGGTGCGGATATTTCTTTCAAAACTGATCCTCACGTTCCCAAGTAAACTCAGGACCTCTCATAGAGTTCCATCGTACTTTGACGATTGGGACGCGACTTTGCTCAAGTCGTTTGACCTCCCGGTCCATGATTTCTACCGGTTCCTCGACGAAGTGAAGTTTCTCGTCGACCTGGATCTCTTCCAATGGAATGACGAGTGTTTCATTGGACAAACACTTTTTTTAAATTTAAAGCATGGAATGTGCTATGGACCTTACTTAGTTGTTGTGGGAGTTCTAGTTGATAGGCTACGGGTCCAACTTTAGCTAATACCTTGAAAGGTCCTATATATCTCGGGTTTAGCTTTGCCCATTTGCCAAAACATATCACTCCTTTCCAAGGTGAGACCTTCAGAATAACCTTATCTCCAACTTGAAAATCTAAAGGTTTACACCTCATATTGGCGTAACTCTTTTGATGATCACGAGCGGCTTAAATACGGTTCTTTATTTGGATAATCTTCTTAGTTGTTTCGTTAATAATCTCTGGACCAGTAAGTTGGCTATCTCCAACCTCAGTCCAGTAAACGGGTGATCAACACTTACATCCATACAATGCCTTAAACGGTGCAACATTAATGCTCTTATGATAACCGTTGTTGTAAAAAAACTCTACTAGGGGTAATTGTCTATCCCATCCTTTTCCAAAGTCAATCACGCAAGTATGTAGCATATCTTTTAGTGTTTGGATAGTCATTTTACTTTGTCCATCTATCTGCAGATGATAAGCAGTGCTTATATCCAGACGTGTACCCAAAGCTTTCTGGAGTGATTGCTAGAAATGAGATGTAAATCAACTATCTCTATTTGAGATGATTAAGACTGGCACTCCATGCTTTGAGACTACTTCCTTCAAGTAAAGTCTTGTTAGTCTCTTCATTTGTTTCCTTCATCGGTAGGAAGTGTGTAGACTTTGTGAGACGATCGATGATTACCCAAATCGTATCTCCACTTGGTGACTTTGGCAACGTGGTGACAAAGTCCATTATTTTCTTTTCCCATTCCCATTGAGGTATCTCAGGTTTTACCAACAAACCGAATGGTTTTTGGTATTCAGCCTTAACTTTTGCACACATCAAGCATTTGCTAACATAGGTGGCGATGTCGGCTCATGTTAGGCCACCAGTATAACTGCTTAAGATCATGATACATCTTATCTGATCCAGGATGAATGAAATACTTAGGTTTGTGAGACTCATTCATGATCAAATCTCTTAAGTCTCCTAGGTGTGGTAACCAACTCCTGCTTTTAATATAGAGAGTTCCATCAGGACGAGTCTCAAACTCTTTGTCCATACCATGAAGGTTTTCGACCTTGACATTCTCCCCTTTCATTGCCTCAGCTTAGGCATTTAGAATTTAATATGAAAGGTTTAAATCAATGTCATGAATAAGGCTCGAACTCGTAGTGGCTTTATCTATTCCTTCTGGCTTAAAGCATATGCCACAACGTTCTCCTTTCCAGGGTGATAACGAATCTCGCAATCGTAATCACTGAGTAACTCTAACCATTGACGTTGTCTCATGTTCAACTCTTTCTGATCCAAAATGTGTTGTAAACTTTTATGATTAGTGAACACGATACACTTTGTGCCGTACAGATAGTGTCTCCAAATCTTTAGAGTGAACACTACAGCTCCTAATTCCAAATCGTAAGTCGTATAGTTCTTCTCGTGAATCTTGAGTTGTCGACAAGCATAAGCTATGACTTTCTCCTTCTGCATTAACACCGTACCCAATCCCTTATGCGAAACATCGCAGTAAACCATAAAGTTTTCCCTTCCTTCGAGTAAAGATAGGATTGGTGCACTACAAAGTTTCTGTTTCAATAGTTGGAACGCTGCCTCTTCCTTTTCTCCACATTCAAACTTCACATTCTTTTGTGTTAGCTTGGTCATAGGCTTAGCTATTTTCAAGAAACTTTTGATAAATCATCGATAATAACTGGCAAGACCTAAGAATTGGCATATTTCCATCAGATCTTAGGTGATGCCCAATCCCTGATTGACTCAATCTTGGCGGGATCAACGTGAATGCCTTGATCACGTGTCCGAGAAATTTCACTTTTGGGAGCCAGAATTCACACTTGGAGAATTTGGCATATAATTCCTCCTTCTTAAGAAATTCCAAGATAAGCTTAAGGTGTTCTTTGTGCTCTTCTTTGCTACGAGAATAAATTAGGATATCGTCTATGAATATTATCACGAACTTATCCAAGTACGGTTTGCACACCCGATTCATAAGATCCATGAATATCGCCAGTGCATGGGTCAAACCAAACAACATGACCTGAAACTCGTAGTAACTATAACGGGTCCTAAACATGGTCTTAGGAATATCCTCTTCTCGAACTCTGAGTTGGTGATAACCAGACATTAGGTTGATTTTTGAGTTGTCGCTAGATCCTTGTAGTTGATCAAACAAGTCATCAATCCTTGGAAGCGGGTAACGGTTCTTCTTATTCAACTTGTTCAATTTGCTGTAGTCAATGCACATCCTGAAGGTTCCATCCTTCTTTTTGACAAATAGTTCTTGCAATTGGTTCGACAACTCTTGCATTTTCGACAGGGCTAGTCGATACGGGGATCGTGCTACGGAGGCAGCATTGGGTACTAAGTCAATTTGAAATTCTACTTTTCGGGTCGATGGGAAGCCTGGCAAGTCTTCGGGAAAGACTTCCGTAAAATCTCGTACGACAGGTACATCTTCAAGTCGCTTATCTTTCGTCTTTTTTCTCCGTCTTCCTTTCCATGACCTGCAACAGAAAGACGTGGCATCCTTTATGTATATACTTCTGAGTCTTGGTACACGAGATGATATTCAACCTAGAATTACCTCCAACATCGCTTCTATCACCTTGAATTGCTAAGATTTCATCACCGTAGAAGATACGAACAATCTTCTCGTCGCAAACGATTACGACGTGGTATTTTGACAACCAATCCATACCGATGATCACGTCAAAACTACCAAGTTTTATGGGCATTAAGTCTATGTTAAACGGGTGGTTTAGTAAATTTAACGTACAACCCCTAATTATAGTATCGGCTGGTATTGTCTTTCCATTAGCTAACTCAATGGCGTACTTATTTTCTAATGCAGTTGGGACGATGTCAATTAGAGAGCTAAAAGTAGTCGACACAAAGCTTCTATTAACGCTAAAATCAAATAAAATGAAAGCATAACGATTATTGAGGAGAAACGTACCTGTAACGACGTTCGGGTCTTGGTTGACTTCTCCTTCTCCCAACGCATATGCTCTTCCCCGAGCTTCTCTATTCCCAACTTGATTTCCACGGTTTTAGTTCCTCAAGCACTCATTTTGGTAGTGTCCTTGCTTACCACACTCATAGCAAGTAACTGTAGCCTTCTGATTTGCAACTTGGGCTCTTCGAGTTATTGGAGGAACGAGAGTCTTATAATCTCTAGTCATGTGACCAACTCCCTTGCAGTTACCACACTTCATGAAACATGGCCCAACATGGTGCAACCTACACTTGTTGAAGAAAGGTGCTTTCCCAGCATACCTAATGAGATCAAATAACGTCTATTTTATAGCATCATTTATACCATGTAATTAACCCATTTTGTATAATTATTTCAAAGAATTGTTACTTAATCATTTGCAGTAATTATGGAGTACTTGGTGAAACTTGACTAAAAGGCGCGCAATTCTGGAGCTTAAACGAAGATATTTTAAAGATTATTGTTCTGACAACTAATACGCTGTATCCATCAAGGAAGATACAGCGTATTTGTGCCTGCACTCACCAAAGACCACTAAGGAAACATGATCAATACACCATATCTAGAGAAGACCAATACGCCATATTGAAGATATAGAAGGTGAATATTCTGGAAGATATCAAACATGGTCTCTACTCCAAGAAACACCCAATACGCCATATCCAAGACCTTGGATACGCCGTATCGACACTGACTCCAGACCCTATAAATACAAAACTCAAAAACGAGTTTTAGGTGTGCTAAATCATATTCTCGATACCTAAACCACAAAAGTCAATTTTTAGAGGAGAAAAAGATCAGAAGAGGTCTCGCAACGCATTCCAATCCATAGGAGACAACGCGTAATTTCTTTTACTTTTGTAATCGTTCAGTTTTTGGTATCATTCGTTAACTCTGTTATTTTACCTTGGCTAAGCCATTACTTATGTTTTAGTTATGATGTTTGAAGGCTAATACCTTCAGGTATTAGCCATTATTATGAAGATCTGAATGTCTGGTTTTGTTTATATCTCGATTGCTTAATTTATCGTTGTATGCTTGTTTATGTTTATCAATTTATACTTGTTTATGTTCTTTAATATGCGACCTATCATTCAACTAGATCTAGTGATACAGACCAATTAATCTAGATGTCGAGATAGCTCTCCATATAGTGATTTATACATCTAGAATAATAGGATCACAAGTATTGTCCTGTTAAATCCGTGCTAGGATACACTTTTGGCTTAACTAGATATCGGATATCGCCTTTGGTTTAGTAAACAAGTTGACTAGCAGGTGAACCTAGATAATTCAACAAATAACGTTCTGATTCTATTGGATAGTTGGACAAGTGGACTACTAGAGTATAAATCGCCGTTAAGCAGTAAGTGGGTAAAGTCTCTATGAGCTAGGGTTTAACAAGATCACCATTGCTTTAATCCCTAAGATAGATTACAATCAGCAAATAAGGATGCTTTATGCGGATGCTTTAATTGTGACAAAATTAACGTGTCTAGGTCTTAGGATGAAGTCCCGCCTAAGTCTTAAGAATGATAAGCCACCTCAAGATAAGTAATCATTACACTGAATAAACAAACCAACTTCTAATCGGATTAATGATGGCTAATGCAGTTTTCTATCATAAGGCTTGATTGTTCTTTTATCTTCTGTTAATTTGCTTGCGTGGGTTAAAGTGTCTTGAATTGATTGTAGTCACCACCAAACTTGTGCCAGTTTCTCAGGTTGAAACCCCCCTTTTACCTGCTAGAATTAAGATTAGAACTAACATAGGATAAGCATAGGTTTGACTTATATTAGAATTAACTTAGATTTGTAAACCAATGTTGGATAAATTAAAAGATTTAACCTCACTTTAAGTGTTCGACACCTTACTTACCACGAATCTACCATCGACCGGGTACACTGCCCGCTAAAGTGCTATTTTTGGTTAAGTCGGCAAAATATAAATTTAAAACTTGAATCATAAAAATATACACCACACAACGACACATCAAGTTTTTAGCGCCGTTGCCGGGGAGTGAAAATTAATCTTGATTTTTATTAATATTTTGGTTATTAGATTAGATCTAACCTTTAGGAGTAGTGTAAATTAGATTAGTGTATATTCTTGTATATTCTATATTTTGTATATTTGCTAGTTTAATTGTTTGCTTGTATATTTGTGTGTTTAATTTACTTGTTTTCCTAATACACTGTTCTGGTCGATAACTCGATACGGCGTATCCAACTTTCTGTCCAATACAGTGTATTCACTCAAAAGATTAATACGGCGTATTCACTTCTATTTAATATGGTGTATCGATCATCTGAAACATAAACATAACCTAAGTTTTCATATTTGATTTCCGTGCTAATTTTTTTTTATCCTAAAGAGCCTATCCTACTGATTGTTTCTCCCTTTTTTCAGGTAGTGCATGACAAGGAGTTCAACGAACGAACTATTCACACCTTTCAAGGACTCGGAACGAGAATTTTGATCATCTAGGAAGCACTTCAAGACACTAAGTCTTGACGGATTGAGATCGCCTGATTTCAATTTATTTTCTGACTAAGAATACTCGGAGGAAGAAGTTACAGAAACAATGGCAGAAACCATAGAGCAGTACATGAGCAAAACGCGAGCCGACTATGGATCGGGAGTTGCTAGGCCTAAAATTGAAGACAATGATAACTTTGAACTAAAAGGCCAATTTCTCAAAGAACTACGAACCAACACCTACAACAGTTCAGATCATAAAGATGCGAACGAACACATTGAGAACGTTGTTGAGATCGTCGATCTATTCCACATTCTAAATATTACTATAGATCAAGTGATGCTTAGAGCATTCCCTATGTCCTTAACTGGATCCGTAAGTCGTTAGTTGAGAAACAAACCAACTAGTTCAATTACAACTTGGGATGGTCTTAAAACAAAATTTTTGAACATATATTGTCTACCTGCTCGAACTGCAAAGAAAATGGAGGATATCAAAAACTTTCAGCAAGAACCAGATGAAAACCTTTATCAAGCATGGGAGCAATTTAAAGAACTCTTAATGAAGTTTCCTCAACACTATTTAACGGAGATGTAGGAGGTAACTTTGTTCTATAATGATTGGGAATTCCTACTCGACAGATTCTTGATTCAAAAGGTGCAATACCATCTAAGACTACTGCTGATGCAAAGGTAGCCATCCAAGAAATGGCTGAATACTCTTAGAAATGGCACAATGGAACATCTAGGTTAAGAAGTACTAAAACTTCTGACAGATTGGCAGCTATACAAGCACAACTCAATAATCTTGGAAGAGAGATCAAGAAAGTGAATGAAAAAGTCTATGCTGCTCAAGTTGGATGCGAATAATGAAAACGACCCCATTACACCAAAGATTGCCCACTCAAAGAAGAAGGGAAAACTCAAAGAAGAAGGGAAAACCTTTTCAAGGAGGGGGATATAAAGTAGCAGCTCCGGGATTCTATCAAAGAAACAATGCTAATCCTTCGTACTAAGAATGAAGGAATTATATGGAAGATACCATGAGCAAGTTTATGAGTGAATCAACAAAAAGACATGAAGAAAACTCCAATTGGATTAAAGAAATCTGAGCTTCAACGGATGCTGCCATTAGAAACCAAGGAGCATCGATTAAAACTTTAGAGATTCAAATCGGGCAAATGAGCAAGGTGCTACAGGAAAAAGGATTTATAAGTCTACCTAGCTCTACTGACTCGAACCCGGGAGATCAAGTCAAGTCGATCTCGACTACTATTGAAGCTGATTCATACCCGATACGCCATATTGGATCCTCCCAATACGCCGTATCCATTGGACAGAACCATACACTGATGTACGAGACAAGACAAACGACGATTCCTTTCCAAGTCGTTTGAATGGTTACTGTTGTGATGAAAAAAGGGATCATATGGACCACAATTCTCGAAGCTTACTCTGAAGCTTCACATATTAATAATTCCATACCCCGAAAGGAGAAAGACCTAGGGAGTTTCACTTTACCTTGCTTTATTAATAATGTTTGCTTTGATAATGCCCTTGTGGACTTAGGAGCTAGCATTAGTGTTAGGCCTCTCTCGACCTACCTTAGCTTAGTGTTAGCCTTAATTATATTAAGTCAAACAAGAATGTTATCGGTCTTAGAAAGTCAAACTAGGTCTTGTATTGTAATAGGCTAGTCGGGTTCAACGGGCTTGGATTGTAATCTAATATTGTCTGTGTTTCGGGCTCAAAGCCCAAGTTAAACCAAGCCCGGCCCGTTTAGAAGCCCATACACCTCACTTAAGTCAAAAGGGTATAAATATCCCTTCACCAAACTTGGTGAAGGGTGTTGGTTACATTTTCCCATAACTTGTAACTTCCCATTTTTCTCTAATCTTCTTTT
>BQNB010061181.1:0-36599 GCA_026074375.1 Tanacetum coccineum | reverse complement strand
GTCTTCACGAGGGAACAAATATATACTTGTGGCGGTCTACTACTTGTCAAAATGGGTTGAAGAGAAAGTGCTCCCCACCAATGACGCCCGAGTTGTTTGCAAATTTCTTAAATCTCTCTTCGCCCGATTCGGTTCCCCTCGTGCTATCATAAGTGATCGCGGAACCCATTTTTGCAATGACCAGTTTGCAAAGATCACGCTTGAATACGGAGTTACTCACCGTCTCTCCATCACGTATCACCCACAAACAAGTGAGAAAGTTGAGGTATCCAATCGTGGCTTGAAACGAATTCTTAAAAGGACCGTGGGCGAGAACCGTGCATCTTGGTCTGATAAACTAGATGATGCACTTTGGGCCTTCCGTACGGCTTACAAAACACCCATCAGGTGTACTCCATACAAGCTCATGTACGGAAAGGCATGTCATCAACCGATTGAGCTCGAGCACAAAGCCTACTAGGCCTTGAAGCATGTAAACTTTGACCTTGAGACAGCGGGTGATCACCGTAAATTTCAACTCAATGAACTAAATGAACTTCGTGATCAAGCATAAGAGAACTCTTTGATCTATAAAGAGAAATCAAATAGGATCCATGACTTAAAGATCAAAAACCGCATTTTCAATGTCGGTGATCAAGTCCTCCTCTTTAACTCTCGATTGAAGATGTTCTCGGGCAAGTTAAAATCCCATTGGTCCAGACCGTTCACCATTACCCAAGTCTTTCCACATGGCACCGTTGAGTTATCTCAAAACTCCGGGCCAAACTTCAAGGTGAACGGTCATAGAATTAAGCACTACTTTAGAGGGGACGTACCACAATTGATTGTCCTAGATCTCCAAACCTTCCCCAAGGACAAATGAATTCGGGGATTGGGTCAAGCTTAGTGACCCTAAACAAGCTCTTCGTGGGAGGCACCCCATGCTTATCCATTTGTCTTCTTTCTTATTTCTATTGTGATGTGAGGAGGCTTGTACTCTTCCGATTCTTGTTTTTTGTACTTGTGATTTTTTCTAGGATTGACCCAAAATTTTCTGAAGACTCTCATGTTCGGTGTTTTGTCTTGGTCCACTCGAGCTTCCTAGCCTTTGCTTGCAATTAGTTTGGGGAAATTCGATATCCTAGATTATTATCAACTAACATTTATCTTTTAGCATACTTGATAAACGGCTTGAGATTTTTGTGATACTTTCTTCATGCTTTATATACACAAGTATTTAAAACCAATAGAGTGTATAAAGTTTCATAGCCCCCCTCCCTCGCCTGTTACTTATTTAACATTTTTTTATATAAACCCGCGAGGGGAATACATGCTTTGTTTTTATACCAATTTAAAACCAACAAGTGGATGTTTGATATGTGGATAAATGGTTTCCATCACTTTGAATAATCCCCCATCTTATTATGTTAATTAATTTTCTAAATCCCCATAGGGGATTCTAGGTAAAAACCTAAAATAAAATAATAAGTGTTTTTTTTCTAACTATAGCCCTTATCCCCTTGATAAATAATTTATTACCTTAAGTATAACCCATTTTCCCCATAAGAAAAACAACCCAGGTCCCTCTCCTTTGGGTACTTAGCTCCCCCCAATTATCGCTTTTGGGTAATAAAAGCTCCCAGTATTCCTTTGGGTAAATAAGCCGTTTCCTAGTATCCTCTTAGGGTAGTCAAGCAACCCCCTAGTAACTCCTTTGGTTAGTAACTCCACATAATGTCCCCCCCTTTCGGGATAGAGGCTCATTTCTATTAAATTTAAATATGGTGAAATCAATGTGAGCATTTTAGGGGCAGTAATACAGTTTTTCCATCATTAATAAACCAGTTTTTTCCCCATAAATAATTTGTACTCGATTTGGCAAATTTATTTTACACCATATGGGATTAAATAACAACGTAAGAACCCACATTAAACCCTTAGTTAAACCTCAACTAATAAAAACTGAAAAAACCTTATGAAATTTATTAACCTCCAACCATTAGTTGTTGACCCTTTTTAAGCAAATGTATAATATCTCAGGTAATTGAGCAAAATCCCTATGGCAACAGAAGTGGCCAACAGACCTTGAATATGGCTAAAACCCCCTGTTATCCCAGTTCAAACTTTATGTTTTTATTTTAGATTTTTTAGGAACCACCAATGGTAAAACCCCACTGATATTGATATTATGAAATGAATAACTAAAATTTTACCAAAACATCGCTTTTTTGAAAAGATGATAGATCCCGTATTTCTATGATTTATGACCTGGATGATGCCATAAAGTAAATGACCCAAGATTAGCATCCCCGCTTGCTATATTCCAAAAAAAAGTGGTGGTTTTTTACACCCTATCAACCCTTACAACTCACAACACGAACATATCCTACCCACATCCCCCTTACATAAGAAAAAAGTTCCCCCCTTGATAGTCAATAAAATGAAGAAAACAGGGTTATTTCAGGGGGATAAGTTCGCTTGAATAGATTTTTTTTTAATTTTAATTCCTACTATGGATCAGTGGCACCTCGAAACCTTCTGCCATTCCTAGAAAACTAAACATCTTTTACCACCATTATCACACTAAGAACTATACACCAAGTCCCCAGTGAACCACCATCAACCTCACAAACCACCAAAACACGGGGGGGGGGGTGGGGGGGGGGGGGGTAACCTACAAACCCGAATGCAGAGGAGGCCCGTTTTCCCACAAATGCCCCCCATGGAATTCACCTCTTCCACAGTGTTATTTCCACCGTTCCCAACTTGGAAAAATGTGGAATGAGGTACAGTTTTTTTTTAATCCACTTTCCCCCCTGAAATTGAACAGGTTATTTCCTATGTACAAAGGGGGGCGGAGCTGGGGAAAGGGGGGGGGTGTGGGATTGTAGGGTTTGTGGTGGGGTGGTTTGTTGTGATGTGTGAAGAGTAGGGGGTAGGTTAGGGGGAAGAGTTAATTAGGACAGTATACATGATTGAGTGGCGTTAGTACACAGATAGTACCATCCAAGCTTAGTTTAGTTTATGAGTGTGGGGTGAATTGTTCCGAATTTCTGGGGTAGTTTAGGGCAATAAACCAAACAAGACTTAATTGGTACTACCTCCTACAAAATTAAATCAAGACAAGGTGAAAGAAGTTTAGAAGCCCAAACCAGTCCCAATCAAACTCAAGCAAAGAAAAGGAGAATTCAGGGAATTAGTTGTTTAAGTTATTTTATTCCCTCCTAAAGTGAGTTGGAAAAAGGTACACTAGAGGATCCTTATCTCCCAATAAACAATGTGAAAGGAAAAAAATATCCATAGATTGCTCCCAAAGAACCCTCCTCTATTTTCCCATTGGTAATAGAGGAGAAAGGGAAACAATCCATGGGGAATTTCAAAAGAAGAATCTAGAGAATTACAGGAGAAGAATTAAGTAAAATGAAAATAACTGAGGGTAAGTTTTCTCTAGAAGAAGAAGAGCCATACTGAGCACTTTGTGGCATAACAAGGGTAAAAAGTGGAGAAAATAGTAAAGTTTAGTATCTTTGTTGGTTGCATAGCCAATAGTAATTGTTTAATCCAGTTAAGTTAGGTACTGTTTTCCTGAAGAACCAAAGTGTTAATAACAAAAGGAGTGGCTATGAAAAGAAAAAAAGAAAATAAAGGTAAAAAGGAAAATTCTGAACCAAGAAGCCTGAAAGCCTGAGCCTGAGAAGAAGACAAAGAAGCAACTAGAGCAAGAAAGACTTGGGCATGAAGAAGTTGTAAGGTTTCAAGAACAACTTAATGAAGAAGAGACTCAGAGGATTGCAAGGGATGCTGAAATAGCTAGACAGCTACATGAAGAGATTAATAAAGCAGGACAAGAAAGAGTTGTCGCTAAAGATGATCAAGCTCATGTAATTGATTATAGTGATCCTGCAGTGTTAAGATACCATGCTCAGCTGAATAGACCATACTCTATAGTTGAAGTAAGAAAGAACAAGGTCATGTACTTGAAGAATGAGGGAGGATACATGATGAATTATTTCAAGGGAATGAAGTATGAAGACATTAGACCTATATTTGAAAATATATGAGATCAAATTCAATCCTTTTCACCCATGGATTCTGAAAAAGAAAAAGGTAGTGAAAAGAAAGGAAGTAGAAAGAAATCACTTGCAAGGAAAAGAGCAGGTGAAAAGCAAAGTAAAGAAAGTACAAAAAGGCAAAAGATAGAAGATGATATAGAGAAAGAAGAACTTAAAGCCTATTTAGATCTGGTTCCAAGAGAAGAATTTGCTATGGAAATTGAATCTTTGGGTACTAAGTATCCAATAGTTGATTGGAAGACTCATGTCCTGACAGAAAACTTTATATATTATCAAATCATCAGAGCAGATGGAGGTTTCAAGAATTACAAGATTTTCAGTGAGATGTTTGATTAGTTCTGATCACACCTTTTAAAGTATATATAAATATAAATATATAAATATATATAAATATAAATATATAATTATAAGGGTAAGAATCAAAAAAATCTCAATTATAGTAATCCAGGAGTATGATTCCCGGGTCGTTATCCCCAACGAGGAATGCAATTGAAAGTCGAGAGTCGTTTTGAGAATCGATGCTTGAATGGAAAAAGTGAACAATTAAAAAATGAACAATTAAAAGCAATTAAGCACTTAAAAAGATTAACGGGAAGCAAATAAAACGTGACAAATAAGCAAGTAAATCAAAATTAACTCCTAAAAATGCAAACTAAATTTCTAAACCTAAATTATGACGAACGAAAATTTTAAGGAAAAAGTAAAAATATTTATTTGATTATTTTTTGGAATTTTTTATGAATAGAAGAAAACTATTTAAAAGAATCTAAATAAAGTCCTAAAAAAACAAAAAATTAGCAAGTAAATGAAATTAGTATATTTTTCCTAGATAAAACAAGAGAAAAATAAAATTTCTATGAATAAATAAAATCACTATTTTTGGGCTGTTTGTAGATTTTAGAGATTAGAAAATTCTAAGATTTAATACTAATTAAAAGTATAAAAATAATAAAACTATTAAAAATATAAACCTAAAAATTTTATAAAAATTATACTAGAGAAAAGAAAATGTAGAGAAATATTTTAATAAGAAGTCAAAGCCCCAAATTTTTTCTTTTCTTATTTAAAGCTATTAATTAAACAAACTGAAAAAACAAAAACCTATTATTATAAAAAAAGAGATTTTACCTAAATATACCTAACAAAGGACTAACGGAGGAAAACAAATAAAACTTAAATAAAGTTTACAAAATCTACCATGAGGCCCAACCCAAACTACACCTATAATCCTTTATAAGCCAAATGGTGAAGATGATTTTCAAAACTGCTTATTATGAAAAACTTATAAAATCAAAATTGTAGAACAAGTGGTAGTGAACAATTTTAACAAAAGCACCTCTAGCTGAAAGCCAATAATAAGCTCAAAAAGAGCTTATCATTAAGCTGAAAACAGAAAGTGGGGGTTTTCCCCGCTTGGTTCAACTTAAACAATAGAACAAGCTCAATTTTAAAGCTCAGAAATTGAAAAGGAAAAGGAGTGTCTAATAAAAGCTTATGATGTTTGCATATACTATTAAGTAAAGAAATATATGAGCTAGAAAGCACTGAAAACACGTAAATTGATAGATGAAAAAGCGAAACTCAGGAAACAAATACAAAAAAGCCTCAAAAACAATATAAGTCTCAAAATGCTCAGAACGCAACCCACAAACCTAAAGCGTTTTGCAAACAGGTTTAAGCTATACATCAAAACTATGGTTTTACCAAAATCCAAAAAACCTAAACTATAAGCTAGCAATCAAAAATTTAAACAGCTAAGTCTAATGCTATGTGGTTTTGAAAGTTTTTTTAATTAGGCTTTTTTATGTGACTTTGAACTAAAATGTACTATAAAAATAAGGCATAAAAATGAAAGATACATCCTTAATCTACATTAAGCAGTATCTAACTCTAAAAGTAAACTTTTAAACATTTAAGCCCTAAGAAACTCAATATTACTAACCTATAAAAATTAAATCCAAAATGACAGCATGGATAACTGTGACGTTTACCACTGCTAGTGTAAATGGAAAAGGACCAAAGCAGATTGTGCATGTACCATAAGTGGATACCACTGCAGCGTACACACACTATGTTGAGTGTGATAAAAACCAATTCAAGCTCAAACCTAACCTGAACTTACATGGATCAAAAATAACTATTAAATGAAAACTATAAAAGTGGTGCCCTGGTGCTGAATCACAGCATAACAAGGAGCCCACAAGAATTTCCTTTAAACTACAAACTAAGTACTCAAAACCTATTTAAAACTATGTTTCACTTAAGACAAACACAGCTGTCCACAGTGATAAATTACGAAAATGACCCTACGAGCCTTTTAGTGGTTAAACATCTAAAACCAACACACCTTATACTACTATGACATAATGAACAAGCTATAATTAATGTTTATAAAACTACTTATGAAGAACTAACTTCTACCATATAACAGGAGCTTATAACAACGTGTTTATAAACACAAATCTCAACAAACTATATAAGCAATAATGAAGATCACACTAAGCTAATAATATTTTGTCTTTTAAAAGTTTTTAATGACAAAATGATAAACTAAGAACAATGACATTTAAGCTAAAAACAGATGATATAACACACTTAATAAGCTAGAAATAATGTAAATAAGCACTGATAAGCAATCGTATTTAGCAAATAAGCAAACCTTAAACTAATAAGCTATTATTTAAGCAATTAAACTAAAAAAAAATAAAGTGGACGAAAATGAAATAGAAAAAAACTTCCAGAGAGGGCCAAAGCTTAAACACAGGCTTAAATTGCTCTTAAAGCTTTGCTTACAAGCTACTAGCTTATCCTATATAAGCAAGAGTGATAAGACCATGAAGTAGCCCATCCATGTATAAAACTCCGCCTATACCGAAAAGAGCCACAATCCAAATGTTAAATTGTATCTAGACTGATTATTAATAGAGATTTAAGTAAGATATAAACAACTATGAATTAAGCTCAATATCATCTTATAGTAGAACTTGAAGATAGTCTGAATAAGAGCTTAAAGATTTTCTATGATTAGCAATATGAGAACAATTTGTGGCTTATTTGAGAGCTAATGAATAAAAGATTTTAAGAAAGATATAAAAGCAAACACTGATAATTTGTATAACTCTAAAAAACTAGTGATTGCATTAGATAAAAACAGAATTACATACTAATTTAAAAAAAATAACAATAATCAAAATATCTAAAAGCTACAACTAGGAAAAAACTAGAAAAAAGAATATAAAAAAGTATAAATGTGTGGGGATGTGAGGGCTTTATAATAGGCCTTTGATAGAAGCTTACAGAGGCCTTGAAGTTCCAGCTGCACGCTCCTCTAGGAATCTCATCCGAACACATTTCACAATCATTGGAATAGCAATGATATATGTGGCCGTTAATCATTCTTGTGAATCACATCACGGATTGCCAAGCTGGCAATCCTTGATGTGACCCTTGTGCTTTTACTTCTCTAAGTGATCCAAGAGTAAATCATAACTCTCCTTGTGCTTTCTTCCAATACATCCACTGTAGCCTTAGCATGAGATTGAAGTAATGTGAAGCTTGATTTGACTAATCACTCATCTCCTGCCATCTTGTCCAACTGAGCTCTTGAAAATTTTGGCTTCCGTACCTTCAATTAAAAAACCCCCTTGATTTTTACACCTGGGTAACTATGGAGACGGATGGATGAATAGTAACTTGTAAAGTGGCGCCAAAGTTTTGAACTTGAATAAGTTAATTCATGTTGTATCTTTGGGAACATTGCATAAATGGCCCTTGTCTTTGTTTATACCAACGTCTAGTATAAAAGGTCTTTTGAGAAATTGCAAATTAGGTCCATGTGGTTTTTATAAACGGATAGGGAGCTTAAAGTAATGGGCTTTGGGCTTTTTTTAAGGGTTTTGTGTATCCAGTAGGGTTATTTAGTGGTTATTTAAGGGGCCATTTAGCCTTAGGTGACCATTTATGTAAAACTTTTTTGAAACTTAAGGGGATAGATTTATGAATATTTGGGGTTTTGTCCATTTGCGTGTTGACTTATTGGTTGACCGATGAGTTTGACCAATTTTGACCTGGTGATGACTTATATCTTCAAGCTTTGGCTTTGGCATCTTTCTGGCTTCTTTGTGCTCTTCCCGATTCTCGTGACCAGAGTATGCCCGGTTCATTGACGGTTTCTTGTTGATTTTTGAATATATCCATACCTCACACGAATGTAGCAAAAATCGGGCCAAGGTGCTGCGAATAATCCGGCCAACTCGAGCATGTAATCTGGCCCAACTCGGCGTTTAACGTGGAGAACCTCGGCCTAAATATCGGTTCAACGAAAGTCAAAATTATATAAATATATAATTTTCAAAAATCGATCAATCTAGGCGATTGAATCGGTCAAGTCGGTAAAAAAAATCGGGAAAATTGGTAAAAAATCGGTAACTCTTTTGAAATTTAATTAATACAAACAGTAACAAACGCTTAATCACACGATTAATCGCGCCTAGTCCGATTACAGGCTACAGGTGTCGAGAAAAAACCGAACGCTAGCGACTCCGATTATTGCAACATTGCCATGCAGATACAAAACAAACAAAAACACACATATTGTGTTTGCCATTTTTTAGTCTATATGGGTTTAATTGAGTGGTACATATTTAGGTATAAACTGATAAGTGATAGTTTTACAATTATATCAAAAATCCTAAACAAAACTGATTGCGTGGTCCGTCACACAGATATCACATGCCTTATAACCAAATACTTAAGAAATTTCCCAAACTAATCCTTTAAGAAGTAGTAAAGTTTTTGAAGGAAAAATTTCTAAGTCACAAGTTATAAAACACCCGATTTCCCCATTTTTCAAAACTTTTTCTTTTATGGTTTTTTTTATATATACCTAACTACAACTTATTTGTGTTGACATAATTATTGTTTTCAGTTACCTCATATGGTAACTTTAAGATCAAAGAAAAAAAACACAATTAAGGTCTAAAAGAAATAACTTCATCAGTTCCCACTTTTCACTTTTTTTCCCATGCAAACATAAAAATAAGATCATGTTAATTACGAACTAAGATGCTAAGACACTTATAATTACAACTTGTGAATTCCTCTTCCGAGACACGAGAGGAAATGAACGAACGTATCGAATAAAAAAGAAAGTCAAATAAAAAAAAAAAATATTCATATTTTAGGTGTGTGTAACTCAAATGAATTTAAACCAATAAATCCACATATTTAAGATCGTTGGGAAATGGCCGACCAAGCTTTACACATGGGCCTTTGGGGCTCTATTGTAATCACTTAGCAAGATCAACAACTCAAAGCCAAACAAAAAACCTCCTTAGCTAAGACATTGTTGGTTCACTTGTCCCATTAATGACTTTCATCTCTAAGCATCCCCCACCGTCATCGGGGTAAGTCTAAGAGGCTTTAGACATACCCCATCCGAATGAGGACTACTAATCGAAACGCATGAACTTTTGTATAAAAAAAACCCAGTAGTAACTTTTGCAAACTACGTTGCAGCAAAGAATACCTTGGTTTTAGAAAATGAAACTTTTACTATCTATTTTCTAACTTGCAACATTATTATTTCTATTTACATTATTAGGCTAGGAACTGGTATCACTTTTCTTTTGATGACACATCGGCCACGCCTCCGACAAGAGCTCGTGTACTTATTATGATACCAACCTTAGAATATACAAACCTCCACCCTTTCATTGTACTTTCGATGGTCACAATCGGAAGCGAACCGACAAATGCCCATGTTACTTTATTTGCGAATAGAGTTTGTAATAATAATTATTAACACAAAGGATTTATAACTTAGCATCCTATTTATTGCACCAACAACATTTTTATATCTTTTGTTTGACTGATTAATTAATTTAACACATTATTTGCAAATATGAAAAAATTTCGATTTTGATGAAACCAAAGAATAAACTTGAACTAAAATCTTATTTACAAACGATGTTTGACTTCGATCTTCGATAAAGCTTTTTCTCAGAATAGGATGATTAGCCTTTTAAGAGTAAAACTCTAAATTTGAAAATATTAAAAGAGACAACGTATAATTAATCATGTTTAAGAACTCCCGAGGAAGAAAAACCAACAAGGTTAGTCTTATAAGCCTTTAAGATTCCAAATAAACCTTGTTTTAGCATCCTAATTCGTAATCAACACAATCCTCTCTTATTTCTTTGCAATTTAAAATACTCTAATAAAGCATTCCGCAAATACTTAGCCTATATAAAAAATCAACACGGCATATTTAAAATTCTACTTGAATTAGCACAAGTAAGTTTTTTCATTTACGAATGATTCAAGTCTAGCATGTTATAGGTCTATATGAGACTACACAAACTATCATCAATAATTGTTAATGGGGAGAAAGCTAGAAACTCTACACGTACGAATGGGTCAAAAATTACTTCTTATCTCTATCCCGAACTAGGAAAACCTCACATTTTGAGTCTTAAATCCTTGTATATAAATTTTTTAGTCTTAATCATTCAAAAAATTTACTTCTAATTCGTAACCAACGGAAGATCTTAAAATTTTAAAATTTATTGCTATATTTGTGTAGGAAACAGGTACATGAGAACAAAACAATATAGCAGGTAACTTGAAATCGAGTAGATACCCTCCCCCAAACTAAAACGAAAATTGTCCTCAATGTTTAAAGTCGGGTCTCTACACTACGAAAATCTAAACCGTTATTATGAAGTATGCAAAGATAAACGGCGAATTCGATAAGAAGATAAGGATATCGGGATCTCCCTAAAACTATTTCAAACAAAGGATGAGAAGCACGATGAAACGAGAATACACACACCAAGATAATGGAGAGTCATTTTGAAATTGTTGGTTTAATCCTGCAAAAACACACAAACAACAACAACAAGAAACCAAATGATGCAATAGCCACAACACTCACAACACATTAAAAATAGAAAGAAAAATAGAAAAGGAATCATCATCGGGGTGAACTCCATGAAGTGGCTTGTTTTGTCTAACCAAGATCACAAGCTTGACTCGATCCCTGAATTTATATTTTCCTGAGGGAAAGTTGGAGATCCGGGATAACCAATGGTGGTAGTAATCCCCTCTATAGTAATGCTTCAAATGGTGGCATGTTGACTTTGGAGAAATTCGAACCATCGCATGAGACCCCATTGGCTGTGGTCCATAAGGAAAAACTTCGGTAATAGTCTGAATGGGACCGACCATCGGACTTGAGCCTTTTGCGTCCGGAGAAAATCTTTAATTAGGGATTAAAAAGTAAAACTTATCACCAACATTGACGATTCAATTCTTAGACTTTGAGTCGTGGGACGATTATCTTCTACTTCTCCTTATAGATTAATTGAATTTCTCATAACGCTGAGTCTCGAACGCTTTAAGTTATTTGAGTTGACTTTCGATGATTGCTCCCGCGGTTCTTGAGAATCGAAGTTGGCATGCTTAAGACCCAAAATGCCTTATGTACTAGCTCAACTGTAATTGACACGATTTTCCATAAACAAGCTTGTAAGGCGTACATCCGATCAGAGTCTTATAAGTGTTCGAAATGCCCATAAAGCATCGTCTACTTGTCTGAACCATGAAGGCAATCGGGGTTTTTCTCCTAACCGTCCTTTCTAAGATTCTTCTAAGTCCACAGATTCGTCACCAGTCGCCTTCGACCACTTAGTTAGTGGTGGTTAATCGGTAGAAAGAATATTTGGTATACACCATATTTAGACATAACATTATCAAAATTGTCAATTAATAATAAATGTGTCCTCACGATCGCTTAATGATCGCTGTTTATGGTATGCACGAATCCGCTAACGGGGGAGAAAAGGGATTTTAAAATTTTTGACACTACTCGTAAACTAGCACTTTGGTGTGGAGCTCCTTGGCTTCAACCCATTTCTGTGAAAGGATAAACTACTGCAGTACTAGAATATATTAGTTACCGTCTAATACGACGAAAAGAATAGAGGTCCATAAAATCAATACCCCAAACATCGAAAATTTCTCACAACTTGGGATATCAATTTGAGGCATCTCATCTCGATGTAGAAATATATGCCTTATCTTTGACATGCATCACAAATTTGATCAAAGTACGTAGCATCCTTTATAAATTGAGTAGGTCCAAAATGAAACCCAATTTCAAAATACTTTCCAGCGTGAATTAGCCACTATGATTGCCCCGTGTGGTTCCTTCATACAAAGCTTTGAGGTGATATTCAACATGAAGCTCTTTGTGGCTAAATACACACCTAAAGATACTCTGATCTTGATTTGAGATCCGCACATGTAAAAGGAGATAGGGATCATCTACCAAAAGTAAAGCTGATGGATACAATCCTTGAAAAACTTTTCCACTTTTTTGTTGCAGTTGACAGTCCTTGTGATCAGAAAAATTTCTCGCGGTAGTAATTTGCCTATATCGGCAAACCACAGGTATTTTTGCGGAGGACATCAAGAGAAGACATCCGTCTTCAATGTTTCAAGAGGAAAGGTTATATTAATCTAGCTTAGGAAATCGAAAAAACCATTCTCAACACGGGTTTTCTCAAGACAGGAGAGAGGTGCGCGATCTGCATAGTTTTCAGCTCCTTTGGTATCAATCACTGAAAAATCGAATTCTTGAAGAAGTAAGACCCATCTAATCAATCTTGCTTTGGGCAATCGTTGTCTGTTGAAGAGGTATTATCAATGCGGAGTGGTTCCGTGTAAAAACAACACTTTTGTGTCATGAGTATAGATATGATCGAAACTTCTCAAAAGCATAGAAGCAATCCGCAAGCATCTATTTCCGACTGATTGTTGTTATTTGATTCGTTGCTTCGTGTCAATTGTCAGATGACTTGCATAAAGAATATGTTCTAAAATTCTTCTCAAATCCTATTGAGCCCTAGAACCGAACACCTATTCATAAATCACTTGCACACACATGATTTCACAAGGTTGGTCCGAAATTTGTGAGCAATGAGAAATGGAGCTTTCAGGTTAACATCTTTTTCAATGTATTTGAAAGTGTAGAATTGCAATCTTCCGAGAATGATAATAGTAATTTTTTTTCTTCTAAGAGATGTGTCATGGGTCGCAGAATCTTTTGAAAAAGTCTTTGATAGAATACTGCGGTAAAACCAGCCAGTGCCCGAGAAAACTTTCGAATTCCCTTTAACGTGGTATGAGAGGTAGCTGATAGAAATCACATCGATATTAGCTTATGTTCGACTTCAATTCCATTCTTCGAGATCTTATGTCCTAGTACAATACCTTCTTTCACCATGAAATGGCTTTTTTCCCAATTTAGAGTTAAGTTGGTGTCTTCACATCGTTTAAGCATTTTTTTCTAAATTGGTGAGGCATGCAGAAAAATAATTTCCAAAAACCGAGAAATCATCCATGAAGACTTCCATTGTCTTTTCAATCATGTCATGGAAGATTGCCATCATACACCTTTGAAAACGTGCCAGGTGCTATTGCATAAACCAAAAAGGAGCTATGCGTGCGATAAGCAAACATCCGTATGTGGCATGTAGAATTTGGTCTTTTGCGTTTGGTCATTTTTATCAATTGAGCGAGGAATTTGGTAAATAACCCGAGGTAAACAATAGTACTCATATCCGACCTCCTAATGTGCGAGTCTTTTAAGCTATTTAATCCATGAATGGCAAAAGGGAAATGGTATTTTCCTTGTAGCTGTCATTCAACTTACGATAATCCTTATGCCTATTCTCCATCACTGTGACAAGTTTTTTGGCACAATTCGTTTACATCAATGAGGTTACATGGTCCATTCCTCCTTTCATTTGGTACACAAAGTCTGGGCTCACCCTAAGGGACTATCAGAATGGGTAGATCAATCCAACGTCAAGGAATTTTTTTTTCAACCTCCATTTTTAATGACATAGTGGATTTTTGATTAAGCCCTTCTCTGATGTTAGACCCAGGCCACCCCCCGCCCCAGGCACGGACCCCACCCCCCCGTCCCTCGAGCACGCAGCGCCCACTGGATCCTCCAGACCCCCACGCCCCCCCGCCCGGCCCCCAGCCTGCCGCACCCGCCCCGGAGCACCACGCCCATAACCTCCCTCCCCGCGCCACCTCTGACCGAAGACCCCCATCCATTACCCGCTGGTTCAATATTCTCATCTTCCATAAGAATATATTGAAAACAAATTCCGGATTAATACCACTTAATGTCATAGGAGCTTCCAAGCAATTGCTTGCTTCGGATTTAAGAACCTTTATGAAGCGTTCCTTTTCAATCATCGCTCAAATCTTTGGCAATTATAACAGCAACAGTTTTTATCCAGCTGAAAAATATTTATTCCAAGATTAGGTGGTAAGTCCTTAAGCTCAAACCTCAGGAGGTTCATCGTTGAAGATTTTGGCAGATTTACAAACTTTAAAAAAAGCTCTTTCTTAGATTTCTGGTAAGATAATTGTTTCTATAGATTCTCATAGTGAATGGCGAAGGATCACTAATTAAGAAAGAGGATTACGAGACGTGAGAATGTCCCCCTCTGGGTCATTAATAAGCTTCATCAACTTTCTGTGTAGTAGGATCATCGCCAAAAAGCAAGAAGAGTATCATCAGCTTCTTCTAATAGTAAGAGAATCAACTATCCCCCGAAAGGAGGTAAGAGTTCGTTAGAAAGGAAATTGGAAACAATCGAGGGTCGTAACCTCGGAGAAGGATTATTGCCATATGCAACTGAAACGTGTGACAGAAAAATCAAGACGCTTCGTTGGTCGGTATTCCTTCACATGTAACAACAATAAGATCAACTTTATTCTTCAACGATTCTAGATGTTGTATGAAAATAAAGGTAGTATCACACACATTTAAATGGTTTAAAGATTATCATCATTTCTAAGCGAAATCTCTCCATTCTATAACAACATCAAATAAGAGCATAAGTAGGCCTAGAAGAAAAGGTCTTCCCAAGTATCAACGAGTACTCGAGGATCGGCTAAGAAATGCAAGAATAACAAAGTCGGGGCCAGAATGGTAGAACATTCCTACCTTGACAAAAACGTTCTCACCCACCGGGCTATGACACCGGTTGGTTGAAAATATAGTTCAGATACGCTAATTCTAACAACCATTTAGTATCTTTTAGGCCCGGTAGTCCACAAGCTTTTTTCCAAAATTGAAAAGGCAATTGTAGATTTATGCTAGCACCTAAATCCGGCTAGTGCTAAGCACATTATCAAACTTTGAAAAATCAACATGGTGAAATAAGAAACGACCGGGTCACCTAGCAATTCTGGAAGCTTTATTGATGACAACCGCACAACAAATTTCATTTAAAAGGGTGTCCTTGGTTAACTTCGCTCGATTAACTTGATCATTGATATAACTCATCTTTTTGACATCGGAGAAGAACTTTGTCATATGAAAAAGAGGCATCCGCTACCAGCGAAACTTACTCAAAGTGAAGATTACGGAAAATTTACCATAAACTTTGAGAAGTGCTTAGGATATCATACCTTTTAAACAATTTTCTCTTAGCAAGTCTTGAAGGGTAAAGGCAAACTATCTTGTTCTATTTTGAGTAAAAAGAAATGCTCTTGAATGGTTTCTTTGTATCTTTTCCTAAACTTGGACAACTTGAGTTGGATGTCCTTCGGACCGTAGTTATCTCTCGTATACCTTTGTCACCTCGGGTTCCTTTTCCACCACCGGCGCTGGAATGGAGGTCCGTGCCGTATGAGCACCCACTTCCATTTAGTAATTGCCATGGCTTTCGTTCCTAGTGTTTGGAATGTGTATTAGCTTGGTATTGAACTTGAAACTAGAAGCTGGTGCTGGTATATAAGTTTTGCATGAAACTGAGCATCATCTTATCTGAAAATCCTCTTTGCTTCTTTTGGAGAGCATCATTTTAAAAACCTTTGGAAAAATCATTTTGGTTATCCTTAGAAAATTATGCCCACTTTCCTATTGCATTTTATTCATGTCTCATCATTAGCTTCTAAGCAAACTAATCAAAATCCGTTTTAGAAACAAGGACCTTTAAGTTTAGATGTGAAACGGAAGGTAAAGCTTTGATTAACCAAAGAGATAATTTGGTTGGTGTTTGTATGAGAGAGGGGCTTTGATATAACTGTATCCTTGTTAGATTGGCGATTTTGATTGCGAAATTTCCTCCACGGTTATGATGCGTATTGAAATGTTTCCCTGATATGACTTTGTGGTTACCTTGGTTGCTTTGGAACTCTTGGTTGTAGTTGAAACCCCGGTGGCTCATTTGGGTTTTTTGCCCGAAATTAGGAGGATATCCTGTGAACAAAATTGCCAATGGCGGCAGTATGTTGAATTGAAGTAAGTTGTTAACATGAAAAAGCGGGAAAATCGTTCCTTTGTTAACGTACAATTGTGAAATTATGTATTTGAACAACAGTACACAAACATACCACGACTGCTTTTGTGACGGTAGCCGGAGTCAATAGCATTCTTTCACTAATCGCTTTTCTCTAAATGGCTCATTCGAATTATTCATTTTATGTCTTCAAGTAAGGTGCGCCCTTTGTTGAATCTCAAAAAATTTTAGAAGTTGAAGAAGTAGAAGAAGGAGCATTCGTACTCGCTCTTGAAATCCTTTAGGACGACTTCATGAGTAACGCACTTGGATTTACGTTTCGATTATGGTTAAACCTCTCAGCGCATCTATATCTATAAACATCCCCACCGCGGCGGAATCTAAGTGCATCTTTATCATTGGTAATTCTAGTGACTTGTGTAAAACGTAAATCAAGTTGATGTAAATTCCGAGAAACCATGGTAGAGGACATTGGACGACTTAAGTCCCCGTTACAATCGTTCCCATATGCTTCGTTGACGGTTTCCGTTGCTATTTTTGGTAAAAAATTAGTGACTTTCATTCCGAAGTTAAGTTGTTTTCGAGGTTGGGAAGAATTTGAGTAAGAACTTTTATGAAACAAGGTCATCACCATAAACATAATTGATCTCGAGTGTTCCTATATCAAGAGCCCATCTCTGGCTTCATCACCGTCAGAGAGAAAGGAAAAAAGCAAAAGCTATAACGAAGTGTTCGGTAACCTACGGGATGTTCTAGAACGTTAGAAGTTACTTTGTTGAAAAATCAAATGGATATTAGATGAGGACAATTCTACCCTGAACTTATTACTTTGCACAACGATCGATCAAATGTTGTTTAATCTCGTGAAATTTGATTATGCATCTTATATCGGTAGGAACAACAATAGCATCCCTGATCTGTAACCCTCGATGGGATGCTTGTGTATTACATATTGAGCCCATCGTATACGAAAAGTCGGGCCATGTGAAAACATCGGGTTCCACAACAATAACCGTTGTTAAATGTTGTTGTCGACGATTTCGATTACGAGCTTGAGATCGAGTGCGCATCGGACACTAAACATAAAGAAATATAAAAGAGCAAGATAAACAAAAATTTACACTAATTTATTTTTAGCAATCATTTTAAAAACGGATACACGAAGACAACTTAAAACCAAGATAATCAACTTACTTTACTTCACGTAACTCCAAAAATTTTGCTTTTCACGTGTGAAGTCGTAACTTCATCGTAAGTACGTACAAATGGCAAGTATTTAAATCCTTGGTTTCGATTTTGTGGAACTTTTCAAGTTTCACCCGAACTTATTTATGATAATACCCATTTGAAGGTATTATATGTTTGTTGTACTTTATTACTCAAACTTTGATGTATTTTATTTATATTTAAGGACAATTATTTTTTATATTTTTTTGATTTTTTTTATATGTTCTAATTATACTAAAAAGAAAAAGAAAATATTTTTTACTTTTTTATATTTTTTTATTTTTTTGGATTTTTGAAATATTTAACAAAAATGAAACTTTCGAGGACGAAAGGATCTTCAAACCAAATCAACAAACGTAAACGACGGAATCTTTAACACAAGTCCCCGGCAGCGGCGCCAAAAACTGATTGAGATAGTTTTATACACTATAAAATATATATACTAATATAACCTTAAGAGCAATTAAGAAAATTACCAAGTTACCCTTGATAAAATTCACTCTCAAAAATATATAATACAATATATATATATAATACGTATATTAAACCGGGAAGTATGATCACCCGGGTCGTTTCCCCAACGACTTGTGCAATTGAAACCACGTTTTAAGCTTGGATTATGATTTGAATAAGAAAATAGATGATTTGATGATCTATAACTACCAAATAAAAGTAACAATTAAAAAAAATGAACAATTAAAAGCAATTAAGCACTTAAAAAGATTAACGGGAAGCAAATAAAACGCGACAAATAAGCAAGTAAATCAAAATTAACTCCTAAAAATGCAAACTAAATTTCTAAACCTAAATTAGGAAGAAAGAAAATTTTAAGAAAAAGAAAAATGAAAAATATTTTTTTTGATTTTTTTGAATTTTTTTATGAATAAAAAAAACTATTTAAATCTAATTAAATCCTAAAAAAAAATAAAAAATAGCAAGTAATTGAAATTATATTTTTCCTAGATAAAACAAAGAAAAAGAAATTTTAGAAAAAAGAATCACTATTTTTGGCTTTTTTAGATTTTAAGATATGAATTTTCTAAGATTTAATACTAATTAAAAGTATAAAAATAATAAAACTATTAAAAATATAAACCTAAAAATTTTAGAAAATATATACTAGAGAAAAGAAAATGTAGAGAAATTTTTTAAAAGTAAAAGCCCCAAATTTTACTTTTTATTTAAGCTTTAATTAAACTAATTAAAAACGAAAACCTAATTATTATTAAAAAGAGATTTAACTAACTATAACTAACAAAGGACTAACGGAGAAAACAAATAAAACTTAAAAAGTTACAAAATCTACCCTGAGGCCCAACCCGACTACACCTATAATCCTTTTATGCCCAAAGTTAAGAATGATTTTCAAAACTGCTTATTATGAAAAACTTATAAAATCAAAATTGTAGAACAAGTGGTAGTGAACAATTTTAACAAAAGCACATCTAGATGAAAGCCAATAATAAGCTCAAAAAGAGCTTATCATTAAGCTGAAAACAGAAAGTGGGGGTTTTCCCTTGGTTTCACTTAAAACAACTAAAACAAGCTCAATTTAACTCAAATTGACAAGTCAAAAGGAGATCTAAGAAGCATATGATGTGGCTATACTATTAAGAAAAGAAATATGGAGTCTAAGAAACACTGAAAAGGCCACTGAAAATGCATGATCGAAAAAGCTAAACTTCAGGAAACCAAGTCAAAAGAGCTCAAAAACAAATGGAAGCATCAAATGCTCAAAAAACAACCTCAGACCTTTAATCATTTGCAAACTTGTTTCCCTCCATATAGAAGCAAAGATTACAAAACATGAAAGACCTAAAACTATAATCTAGAAATCTTAACTTTTAAAAGCAAACGTCTACATGTCTATACATTTACGGTTAACAACAAAGATGGATTTTTTTATTGTGCTTTTTATATTTTAGTGACTTTATAAACTAAAATATTAACTATAGAAAAAATAATCTAATAACTTGAAAGGAGAAAAAGGCCTTAATCTATATTAAGTTGTATCTAAGTCTAAGTAAAACTGAAAACTTTAAGCCTAAGAAACTAAGTCTTTACTAACCTAACATTAAATCAAAAGTGACACAGTGGTAACGTGTTACCACTAGCTATGTATCAATGGCAAAGGGACCAAAGCTAAGAAAGTTGCAGTACCATTGTGGTTACCACTCACTACGACACTCTATTTTGATTGTGTTATAAAACAAATTCCAAGCTCAAACGCTAGACCCTAAACTTTACATTGGATCTAAATTAATGCTAGTAAAGAAAACTATAAGGGGACCCTAGTGCTGAATCAAGCATAACAATCCACAAATTCACTTTATAACTTCAAAACCTAAGTATTCTCCAAAAAACCTTCTTTTAAACGTTTGTACTCTATAATGAAAACTCAGCTGTCCAAAGTGGCAAATACAAAATGGACCTTGACTTATTAGTGGTCAAACAGTCTCCTGACAACCAAACAACTCCTATACTACTAGACAGATATGATTAAGCTTTTAATTTTGAAAACTACTTATGAAAACTAAACTACCAGATAACTAGGAGCTTATAACAGCTTATTAAACACAAATAAACAACTATATAACACTTAAATGAAAGAATGCAACACTAAGCTACTAATATTTATTGGCTTTTAAAGAGTTTTAATGACATGAACTGATAAACAAAGATCTATGACATTATAAAGCTAAAAACGATATGGATAAAAACTACACTTTTAAATAGAGCTAGAAAAAATGTAAATAAGCACTGAAAAGCAATCATATTTAGTAAATATAGCAAAGCCTTGAAAACTAATAAGAGCTGATTATTAAGCATTGAACTAAAAAAATTAAGACGAAATGAATAAGAAGAAACATACAAGAGACATAGCTGAACAAGGCTTGAATTGACTCATAGCCTATTGCTACAAGCTCTAGCTATACCTAAGATAGCTAGTATAAGTCCATGAGAGCCCTTCCATGTTTGGCTCTCCTCAGGTTCCAAAAAGCCATAATCCAAATGTCCAGGTATCTAGACCTAGTTATTGATTTAAGAGTAAGATCTTAACAACTGAAATAAAGTCACAATTCTTCCAGCTTAGTAGACTGAAAAAATAGAATAATAAGAGCTTATAAGATTTTAATGAGTGACATTTGAGAACCATTGTGGCTTATTGAGATTGTCGAAAAAAAGAGGTTAAGAAGAATTAAAAGCAAACACTGAATTTGATTAACTAAAAACTTTGATTACATTAGATAAAAGACAATTACAACTGATTTAAAAAAAATTACAATAAGCAAAATATCTAAAAGCTACACTAGGTGAAAACTAGGAAAAAGAAGATAAAAAAAAGATAATTGGTGTGTGTATAGGAGTGGGCTTTATATAGGCCTTTGATGAAGCTTCTAGGCCTTGAATTCCTCTGCACGCTCCTCTGAATCTCATCATCCGTACACATTACCAATCATTGGATCAATGAATATATCCGTTAGATCATTCTTTGGATCACACTTCGATTGCCTAAGCTACAATCCTTGATGTGACCCTTGTGTTACTTCTCTGAGTAATCCAAGAGTAAATCCTAATTCTCCTTATGCTTTCTTCCATAGCCACGTGGCCTTAGCTTGAGAGTGAGTTAATGAGAAGCTTGATTTGACTAATCTCTCCCTACCATCTTGTAAACGAGCTCTTGAATTGTCTTCTGTACCATTCAATTGAGAAAACCCCCTTGATTTACCCTGGGTAACTAGTGGACAGGATGACTAGTAACTTGGATTTGGAGCGCCTAGTTATTAACTGAATAAGTTAATTCAGTTGTTATCTTTTGTGGAAAATTGCAAAATGGCCCTTGTCATTGTTTACCAAAGAACTAGTTATAAACGGTCTATTAGAAAAATGCAAGATTGTTACCAAGTGGATTTTATAAAAGGTAATGAGCTAGGTCATCTGTGGGCTTATAGTAATGGGCTGTTTATAGGCATTTTTAAGGTGTTGTTGGTGTATCCGGTAGGGTTATTAAAGGGTTTTTATAGGCCCATTTAAGTTCCAAGGGTCCATTTATGTAAACTTTTTGAAAACTTAAGTTAACTGTATTAAGTATTATATATAGGAGGGAGTATTAGTCCTTTTTGTGTGAGTTGACTTTGGTTGACCACAGTTTGAACCCAATTATGATTGGAGGTTGACATATTTCCTCCTTGGCTTTGAGGCTTATTGCATCTTTGGCTTCTTTTGGTGCTCTATCCCATTCTCGTGTCCAGGTTTCTGCCCGTTCTTGACGGTTATTCTTAGATTTTTGATATATATCCGTACAATGCACATACAAAACACAAAAACACGCATATAATTAGCCATTTTTATTTCATTGATGGGTTTTATTGGGTCATTTAGGTATTAACGATATGTTGTATTTTAACACTTATCATAAGCACACAAGTCCTGAACAGAAAAACTTTAAATTTTATCAAATCATCAAAGCATGATGGGTCGGTGGTATGGAGAAGAATTACGACGGATTTACAGTTAGGATGCCTTGATAGGTATCTGATCACACCTTTTATAAAGAATCTGTCAAATATAGAATAATATAAATAATATAATAAAAATTATATAATATAAAGTTGAAAGAATAAAACAGGAATTCTCAATGAATAGATAATCGCGGTGTGAGTATGATTCCGGGTCGTTATCCCCAACGAGGATTGCAATTGAAAGACGAGAGTCGTTTTGATAATCGGGGAGGGGATGCAGAGGGGGAATGGAGGGCACAAGATTATGATTGGTTATCTAAAACTACGGGAAAATTAAGTGGGGGGGCAAAAGGGACGGAGAAATATAAGGGAGATAAGGTAAGGGGGGGGGGGGGACGCGCGGGAAGAGTGTAACTTTAAAGAAAGGAGTGGGGTGAGGGGGGGGGGGGGGGGGGGGGGGGGGGACGGGGGGGGGGGGGGGGGGGGGGGGGGGGGGGGGGGGGGGGGGGGGGGAGGGGGGGGGGGGGGTGTGGTCGGGCGAAAAGCGATGATATCAGGTAGAAATAATCTGGGTATGACCTAAAAACCCTAAATTATCAAAATTAAGACCTAAATTGATCTTTTTGGTTTTTATAAGTCTTAGTTGACTAAAAATCTAGGACAAAGAAAACTAGACAAAAAACGGAAAAGATTTAAGCTTAAAATCACTAAAAACATGAACGGGATTCAATCCCGTTCTTTAAAAACCAAATTTTGCAATTTTAACCCTACGAAAGCAAATCTAATTTTCCTAAGTTCTAAATGTTAAAAGAAAATTTTCTAAAAAAGAATTATATTTTTTTGACTTTTTTATAATTTTTTATGAATTAAAAACGATTTAAATGAAAATTAAATGTTTAAAAATACTATACTATTTATAAAAATTCTAAAAAATTAGCAAAAGTAGATTGAACAGTGTAGAATCTAAGAAAAATAAGATAGGGAAAACAGCTTATCGAATAAGATGAGAAATAAGCCAAAAATAGCTTATAAACTAAAAAGCCTAAAACGTATATAAAAGATTAATTATGCAAACCTAAACTGAAAAAGACCCAAGGGCGAGTTGGTAGAGGGAGGTGTTTTGTGTAAACGTTTTTGTTAGGGGTTGAGGACCTAGTTCGAGCCATTGCTCAGCTTCCAGCTATGCTTCCCCTACTTTCCAAACGTTTTTTGTTTTCTTTTTTACAACTTTTTAATATTCACTTAAAAATAAAGCACATTTAACAAAGAAACCATTTTTTATAAACACATAATAAGCACTAAAAATAAGCTAAATAATGTGACAGGATACGTAAAAAGCTTAATACCTAAGCTCAAAAATGCTTTACTGTTTAGCATTTTTTATAAAGCTAAAATAAGCAAACCAAAAAGAGGAATCTAAAGCAAAAACAGAAAAAAAAGGCATATCTAAAAAGCACTTAAGAACAAAAATAAGCAACTACAATAAGCTAGAAATGGCAGAAAACTCCAAAAAGCTATAAAACATAGAGCGAATTATATAGCTAAAATGCAATAAGCAAAATAAGCACAAAACTAAAGGGATATAAGCTAAATGGGCTAATCTAACTATAAAAGCAAAACTAAACCTAGAATAAGGCAAAAAACAATAAGCTACTACGCCCCTAAATAAGCTAATAGCTTTTTGGCAAAAACGATAAGCAAAAAGGCATATAGGTACTTTTCTAGCTTAAAAATAAGCTAGCAAAAGGATCCTTATGGCTATATAACCTACAAACAGATTAAGCTTTGACCTCAAAGAGCAAGAATCAACAATCAAAAAGCATTTTGAAATTCAGGATAAGCCACAATAAAAAGCATATTAGAAAAAAGCAAATTTCTCAACTCTATTGTATTCAAATAAACTTAGCAAATTTTTGATAGTTTTGGTAAAGAACTCAAAAACACCAATTCAGGATTTTTAAAAACAATGTTTCTAACCTCTTTATAACATTTGCACAAACCACAAACATCACAAATCAACATAAGGCAAATAGCACACAATCAAATAAGCAACTAGAATAAGCTATAACCTAACAGTTTCAAACAATGAACTCTTAAATCCTTAAATTTGAGATTTAACACTTAAAAACTTTAACAAACTGAATTTTATGACTAATATCACCTAATCAAAGTTGACTCAAAAGCACAAAGCAGGTTTTGACCCATTTTCACCCACTTTAACCCTTGACCCAAACACCCCTTTAAAAACTGATTTTAACTTTTTAACTTGATTCAAACTGTTTTAAGCTAAAACTTTTAAAAACCAGATGTTAACTAAGACTACTAAGCAATATTAAGCATATATAAACAACACATAAGCACTTAAATAAGCTGAAACATGATATGCTATATTTAAGCTAATTTAAGACAGATTTAAAGAAAACTTGAACTAATGATTTTAAAACTACAACCTAAGTTAAATAAGCCTCAAACATCATTAATAAGCATAGATAAGTAGATAAGAACAGGTAATAAGCAACAATAAGCAGTAAAACAGTAAATAAGCTTAAAAAGTGAAAATGAAAACTTACAAACACCCTTGCTCAAAACAGGGTAAATAATCAAATCTACAAGCTCTAGCTTGTCAAAAGACAAGCTAGTGAGGTCTATAAGCTCATCCCAAGCTAGCTTATCATCCAAAGAAGACTGAGAGTGGTTTAAAGGGTAATCCCATTTTAGTATTTTTTAGATTTTTGAATGATTAAAACCGGAAATAACAGATATTAAAAAACAGTAAACAAGGCTATGATTAAAAAACAAAAAGCTTAAGTGAAGCTTTTAGTAAGCTCAATAATAGTGTGTTTCATAGCTTTTCAAAGCTTAACAGGTTATAATAAATGATCAAACACAGAAACTCAAAACACAAACCTCAAATTTTTCATTAAAAACTTAAACTTTTACAAAGAATTGAAATACAAAATACTTTTAAAACTTAAATAAAAATTACACTTCAAAAGAGACTTAAAAACTTAAAAAAAACTACTGCTAACTAGATCCCCCTGTGAGTGAGTGAGCTCCTCTATTTATAAGGAAAAAGAGAAGGTTCTAGGCTCTTGGACACGCTCCTTGCAGCTTTTGATCTTGGCCATTAATCTCTTTCCAATCATTGATCTCAAATTGTAGCCCTTAGATTGGAATGTTGTACATGGATTGCCAAGCTGGCAATCCCACATATTTGGCGGGGCTATGCTTCTTTAACATTATTTTTAGTGTAAAATCCTATCTTTTGGTGTGTTTGTTTGATATCCCGCGTGTCATTCTTTGTTATAGCTAGCCAATCATAGAGCTTTGGTGACGTTTTTGATGCTGACATGGTTCTTGGGACTTGGAATCTTTGTTACCACGCTGGATTGAGGGGAATTGGATTCACCTGCTCAATTTCAACACAAGGTAATTGTTTGGGACGAAGGTGAACAGTAACTTTACCTTCGCACCCTTTTTAATTGCTTATAATGTTTTTTTTGTTTGACCCGGGGTAAAGGGAAGAGACTTGGGCTTGGTTAATAAAAAGAAATTAGGCTGGTGTTTTATATTGGGCTCGGTAAAGGTAAGGGTAAAGGGTTAATATTAGGCACTTAACGACCGTTAGTCCCTAAGTGTTAAAGGACTAACGGTGTTATGATTTTAGGGACTTATAGTGAAAATAGTTTAACATTAAGGGCTCATTTGGTATTTTAAGGATTTTGTCTTTTGTGGGTTGACCATTGTTTGACTTTGTTGACCTTTGCTAGAAACTTCCGGCTCTTGTGCACTCTATCCGTTCCCGTGTTCGTGTTTGTCCGGTTTTGACCGTTTTCTTGTGATCTTTGCAATATCCGTACCTACACATCACAAATGACAAAACAAGCAGTATACAAGCATAATTTGCACAATTTGTTCATTTTAGGGTCATTTTTGATATAAAAAGGATATGTGATTTCTCACATATCAAAATTCCCCAAACTAAGTGATTGTCGTGTCCTCACGCAATATTATATGCTCTAAAACCAAATACCTCAAAACTTCCCCAAACTAAATCTTTGAAAAGTAGCAAAGACTTTTGTGGGGAGAGTTAAGAAATCACAAGCTTTAAAACACCCCATTTTCCCATTTTTCAAAACTTTTTCCATTTTTATGATTTTTTTAGCAACTACCTAGAATATTCCGACTTTCGTTATTTCCATAACCGTTAGGGATCATAGAACAAGATGCATTTCGATCCGAGAATGCCCCAAAAAGGATAAATTCATCGTCCCCGACTTTTCACTCGCTCCAAACCAAGCTTAAAATGAAATCACCGCTAAATATCAGTTAAGATGCTAACACTACTCATATTTGCAACTTGTGAACTTTTCACTCCCGATAATTATTATATCTTAGGTGAATGTGCTATTTTGAATTTCAACCATGGATCAACGTTTTACAAAATTCTATGTTTCACGTTCCACCCGAGAATAATGAGTTTGAAGGCGAGATCATCCCATGTAGCGACTTTCGTCTCGGCACATCCCAACCTTGCGGCTAAGTGACCAGACTTTTGACACCCCACAAAGACTAGTATCGGGACTCACGGACCTTAGGTTTCAAAAACTCTCAGGTTTCCAGTATATACATAGCTTATTTAAAAACTTAAAATGAAATAGTCAAAGTTCAAAAGCATATTTAAATTTAACAAAAAGAAATCTATTTATTAATTCAAACTTAATATTAAACATAACATTTATGCAATTGTAACCCTCGACCTTTTAGAAGGCTGCAACATCGGTTGTGAGCCGGCAAGATGTAGCAAACTTTTATTAGCCTATAGTTTATAATTATTCTTTATTATATTATTTTTTTTATTTTTTATTTTTATTTTTTATATAGAGAAAACTTCTTTTTGAAAAACTCAAGTATAAATTTGAACTAAGACAAAAAAATTTCTATTAAATACATAAAAATTGTTAATTTAAGTTTAATCTCTAAAAACAACACGTATTATTAGTCCGGTTATGAGCTTATGGGAGAAAAAGCCACAAATTACATACATAAGCTCTTAAGATTTCCAAATAATCCTTGTTTAGCATCCCACTCATACTTAACTCTATCATTGTTCGTTCTTCGCGAATTTCCGCGAACGCTTAGCCTAAAAGTTAAGGAACAAGCTATAGCTCAACACGCTTGACCGGGTCAAAATTTATTTTTATTCTACCCAGTAGGAAAGTCAAAATTGTGACAAAACACTTATTTTATTTTTGAAAATTTTAAATTTTTTTCATTTTTTTAAATTTTTTGTGGGAAAACGGGGTATGTAAGAACAACGGGCAAAGGCAGGTCAGATCATATCGAAGATATACTACCCCATACTAAAACTAAACATTGTCCTCAATGTTTCCTAGTCTAAGGCTTATAACCCCATACTAGAACTCAAAATTTTGAATGCATAATCCGAGTGTGGAGAAAGTATCACACAAATCTTAAGCTGTTTATCAAGTATGCCGATACATCTCTCAACCAACATAGATAAAGTAAGTTTTATGCAATGTACACACAATGAACTCCACAAGAATCTTAAAGCTTCTAGTTACAGCACTTTAACTAATCCTTATTGAAATCTTCCATACATAAACTTCAAGATGATGTTCAAAACAATTGTTTTTGGTCTTCAAATTAAGAGATGTAAATAAAGTATCCATGTATATCACTGTCTCTATCATCGTAAATCTTGCTTTGGACAACTTCAAAGAACTTCCCAAATCTTCTCTATATCAAAGTTTTTGAAAGCATCTTACCAAAGTTAAATTACATCTGAATTACCAACTACTCTAATAATTAGAAATAGGTTTTTTCCTTCTGTTTGTAGATCATTGTAGTGCAACAATGGTCTGGATATCTTGTAGATAAAAGGTGGAGCATCGATAGTTACATCATCATCCCATCATCTGTAATGGATTTCCATAAACATTTGCTTAAGCTCTTCAGTTTCTTTATCATCGTTTACCTTTTGCTTCTTAGAGCTTTCTTGTTCTATAGCTTCTTCTGCTATCTTTGAGCTGCTTTCTTGTGCTATCTCTGCTTCAGCTTTCTTGGAACTCTCTTTTACTAATTTTAATCTATACTACAAATTGGTTTACCCTTTCATAGCTTTTTCAAATATATGAGAGGGAAGGGTGAGAAGAGGTGAGGGAAAGGGGAGGAGGGGGTAAGAAGAAAGAGGAGGAGTGAAAGAGGAAGGGGCAGAGGGGGGGGTGGGGAATGCGAAGGGGGTGAGGGTAGTGGGCTGAATATTCGCAAAGGACAATATTCATTAAGTCTTTGGGCCTTCCCATCCTTCATGTTTTTCCAGGTAAGTACACATGAAACTCTTTGCCTGAGCTTTTGTTTGGTGTCTGTTTCACTTTTTCTCTCTACTCTTTTGCTGCAATGTGTGTTGTTCTTCTTTTCTCTAAAAGAGTTGTAACAAATAATGTAACCTTTTCTGCAACAGACAACTCTTCTTGCACTGAACTTGCATCCTGTTGAGGCCAACTGATAATCAGCTTCAACTTTAGCTTGAATATCATCCCAAGCTATGTTAGCTTCTTCAACTTTTTGAGCTTTTTCCCTGGCAAGCCTTTCTTCTTCATCTTCTTCAGCTTGTAGCTTGAAAGCAAGTTCTTTATCAAGCTTGAGTAGCTCTTTCTTAGACATTTTATCACTGAGTTCTTCCTTTAACCATAATTGGCCTTTACCCAAAGTCTTGACCATTGTTGGTTTGTTGTCGAAGAAAACTATTGGTGTAGGAGCTTGCTCTTGTTCTTGCTCTTATTCATGAAAAACAATCCCTTTTGCGCTGGGTCTTGAGCTAACATGTGTAATTGTTGTAGCAGTAGTTGTTGGTATAACAGTACTAACCTTTGTTAAAGAAGCACTAACTGGTACACTTGGCTCTTTAATAACATCCCCTTTTTCCGGAACTTTTGCACTTTTCAAAGCTGCAAGTGCTTGAGCCAATGTAACTTCATCAACACTTAAATTAACATCTTTATCAGCAACTTCACTTTCAACAACTACCTCGTCACCTTCAAGATCATTTACTCCAAACATATCTTCATCTTTGTGAACATAAACCAAGTAAATGTCTTTATCAGCATCAATATCATCTATCCTCCCCTATTTGGATGCATCCTTCTAATCATCCAAACTTTCTTCTTTAGAGGATTCCACTCTTCTAGATCTACCAACCTTGTATAATCTTTTGTGCCTATGAGTTCTTGACCCTCCTTTATTCTCTAATTTCTTGACTCTTAGTTTCAAACTTGTAATCTCCTAAGCTTGAGCAGTCTTTGTGTTCTATAGGTCAAGCACTCTTTGTTGCAATTTGGTACAAAAATCCATCAATTCCTTAAGTTGCATACTAGGCTCCTCAGTGACAGCCTCATCTGCTATATTTGTTGGATCACTAGGAACACTAGACTGAGGTGCCTGAGTGTCCTTCTCCTTAGGCCTCCTAGACTTTTGTCTCCTTTGAGGTTGTGATGATGGTTGAGTGATGGGGACCAGTTGGCATTGCTGAACCTTCACATATTTCTTCTTGAGCTTAAACCACCATAGTTGGAAATAAGGGTTTTTCCCTTCTAGAAAAGTCCTTTCCTTGCCTTCTCATGTTAGCAAAAATCTTCTTTGTATGAGAGGGTGCAATATAAATCCTGTTGTGAGTTGCCATCCCTTCTTGTTGATTATTCAAAAATACTTGTACAAATCTTGGATACATCAAGAATTTGATAGCATTATCCAAGTTCTTCACCATGTTTTAAAAAATATACCAGGAAAAGTTGAACTTTTGGTTTGTGGCTAAACAGATAATTGCAGAGGCCATAGTGCTACTAAATTCATTCCATGCAGTAATCTTAGCACTTAGGCATTGCAAAATGGTATGAATAAGGAATTTCCATTCGGGAGAGAAGAATGCCTTATAAAAAGTAAGCTTTTGTGAAAAAATTTCATACCCCATAAGTGTAAGTTGTTCAAAAATTGTAGCATTTGGCAAACAATCAACACCATCAGCATCTTCCAGTTGAAGATCTCTTCTCACAGTTGCTTCAGTTATGATGATCTTCTTTTCATCCACTAGGGCTTGTAAGTGCTGTTCTCCATTGACCATTTTCACCTTGATAGTTGCCCAAAATTGTTCAATGCACGAAGTATATATAGTGGGATTAACGGTTAAAGCATATCTTATAGAACTTGCATTCAAAAAAATCCACTATCTGCTCAAATCCTTCACTTTTAGCAGATTTAGTTAAAAACGCGACTAAATTATAAGTGTTAGCAAATTGTAAGGTCGTCATTGTGTTGGGTTTTGATGATAAATGATGAAATTGAGTTAGGGTTTATGATTAGAGAGTATATGAAAGATTGAAATTGATTAAATGATTGAGTAAAACCCTTAATCAAAGTATTTATGAAACTACCCTCAACAGCATTAACGTTCACCAGCAGTTGTAAGTTATGCCGAGCAACATTAACTTTCAACTAGCGGTAGTAAGTAACCCAGCAGTAGTAACTCAGCAGTAAGTTAAGCCTAGCAGCATTAACTTACAACCAGCAGTAGTAAGTTATGCCTAACAGCATTAACTTTGCCTAGCAGCAGTAAGTTTATACCTAGCAGCATTAACTTTGAATCACCAGCATTAACTCCAATTCCTTTCTAATTAGCTTTTCTATCATCAAATTAATATTTTAGCTTACAAAATCTCTCTGTCTGTTTTTGATTTCTCTCAATTCTTTTAGCTCATAATTCTCTCTGTCTGTTTTTGCTATATTCAACTCTCTTTTTGTTTTTCAGCTCACAATTTCTCTCAGTTCTTTTACTCACCAAATCACTCTATCTATTTTTATATCATACAGCTCTCTTTCTGTTTTTCAACTCAAAAATTCACTCAATTCTTTTTCTCACTAAATCACTATGTCTGTTTTTATATCACACAGCTCTCTTTCTGTTTTTTAACTCACAAATTCTTAATCAGGACTTTAAAGATTGAGCATTCCAATACTGGCAATCAGATATTGAAATCTACTTACATCAAATGGTTTTGTAAGCAAATCTGCAATATTCTTGTTAGTATGAATCTTGATCATTTGAATTAGCTTCTTTTCATTAGAATCTTTGATAAAGTGATGTCTAATCTTAATGTGCTTTGTTTTTGAATGAAAAACAAGGTTCTTAACTATGCGTATAGTACTATTCTTATCAATATAGATCTTTGTATGCATAAAGTTATACCCATAATCAAGAAATTGATTTGGAATCCAAAGCACTTGGCCATAGCAACTTGAAGCAGCTACATATTCAGCCTCTGTTGTGGAAATAACAACCATAGTCTGCTTCTTGCACTGCCATGAAATCAATCTGCACCCAAGGAATTGACAACCTCCTATTGTGGACTTCCTATCCAAGCTTGCTCCAGCATAAGCACTATCAATGTATGCTACCAAATCAAAAGGTGAATCTTTTGGATACCAAAGGCCTAATATAGGTTGACCTTTTAAGTATTTAAAAATTCTTTTCACAGCATGAAGATGTGACACTTTTAGGTTGACTTGGTATCTTGCACATGCACACTCTGCAAACATAATATCAGGTCTTAAAGAAGTAAGATAAATTAATGAACCAATCATTGATATATATAAATGAACATCTACTTCTTTACCATCTTCATCCTTGAGTAAAGGCTTTTGAGTTTCCATAGGTGTGCTTGCTGTCTTAACATCAGTAAAACTAAATTTCTTCAAAATCTTCAAAATCTTAGTCACATACTTGTCTTAACTGATAAAAATCCTATCTTCCTTCTGCTTTACCTGTAGTCCTAAGAAGAATGTGAGTTTACCCATATAACTCATCTGAAACTTCTTATGCATCATCTTCTCAAACTCTGTGCATAATGACTTCTTTGTAGAGCCAAATATGATATCATCTACATACACTTGAACTAACAGAATATCTCCTTTGTCCCTTCTGATAAATAAAGTCTTGTCTATCTTTCCTCTCTGAAATGCATTGTCCAACAAATAAGTTGACAAGGTTTCATACCAAGCTCTAGGAGCTTGATGCAGTCTATAAAGTGCCTTTTCTACTTTATATACTCTATCAGGGAAGTCCGGATCTTCAAATCCTAGTGGTTGACAAACATAGACTTCCTCTTCAATCTTACCATAAAGAAAAGCACTCTTGACATCCATCTGGTACACCACAAAGTCTTTAAATGAGGTATAGGCTAAGAATAGCCTAATTGCTTCAATTCTAGCAACAGGAGCAAAGACTTCATCATAATCAATCCCTTCTTCTTGTGATAGAAAGTAAGCAAATAAGCAATTTTGAAAGTCTTTATGATTTGTTCTTTGCTAAACTAAACTAAACAAACCATGTTCTTTCAAATTCTTTATCATTTTTGTTGTTTGGGGTGCTAAATTCAAGTCTCTAATAATTTGTTCAACTGGATGATCTTTGTGTATTCTTGTAGTTGGAATAGGACTGACAGGCATAAATGTATTCAAATTGTTCATGTCAGCATCTGAACCAACATCTTCATAATCATCTGAATACACAATATCTTCCAATTCATGCATATTTGGATCATTTGGAAGTTCAATGCTTGTATTACTACTAGCAGCATTAACTTCTATGCCAGTAGTATTAACAGTTGAACTAACAGTATTAACGTTGTTAGTGATGTTTCCATCACTGGCAGTATTAATATTGTTAGTGCTGTTAACACTATCATTCTTATTACTTGGATCGCCACCTTCTTTTCCTGATTCTTCAGTAACATTCTTTTCATTATCTCTTGAAGGTTTGAATCCAACATCAGGAGAACTCTTTGAATTTTGAGAGAATGGTAGATTAGGAGGCCACAATGGTAGCAAAATGTAATCTTTGCCAGATATTGTCTCCATTCTTGCTTTACCTCCATCATCACATGCTTTTGTACCTGCATTACCATTAGACTGATTTCTTGCAACAACTGGCTTGTAATTCATTGACTTTGTTAGTGCATCAATATCAAAAAGCCAATTTGGTCTACTTCCTTCAATATTAGGTGTATTCTCACTAAATTGGACATGCATGTTCTCTTTAACTATCCTTGTTCTACTGTTGAATACTCTAAATGCTTTACTATTGATTGAGTACCCAAGAAAGAGCCTTACCATCAAACTTGCCTATGTGATCTATGGTATTGAGAATTGTAACATGACACCTAAATGGTCTCATAAATCCTAGAGTTGGTTTTCTACCAAGAAAAAGTTCATAAGGGGTCTTGTTATGAGGCTTAATTACTAATACCCTATTTTTCACATAGCATGCAGTATTAAATGCTTTAGCAAAAAAAGTAGTAGGTAGTTTAGAATCAGCTAGCATTGTCCTAGCAGCCTTAATTAGTGTTCTCTTTTTCCTCTCAGCTACTCCATTTTGTTAAGGAGTTGTAGCTACACTAAATTCTCTCTTAATACCTTTTCTCTCACAAAACTGATCCATCTCCTTATTCTTGAACTCAGTTCCATTGTCACACCTAATTACCTTAACCCTTTGATCTATTAGATTTTTAACTCCAGTTATAAAGGACTTAAGAATACCACTAATCTCATCCTTAGTAGCTAGAAAGAAAAAGAAACCCCAAACTAAACCACTGTCATCATCTGTGACAACTAGAAAATACATCTTTACATTAAGCGTTTTAACAAATGTTGTACCAAACCAATCCTGTTTGAACAAATGTAAAGGTTGGCTATTGAACTTACTGTTTTTGGACTTACAAGAGCTCTATGTTTGCTTTCCATTTTGATCAACAACACAGGTTTGATTCATTTTTCACAAAAGTTTTTGAAGGTAAACCTCTTACAAGATTCCCTTAACCAGTTTATTCATAGTTTTGAAATTTATGTGTCCGAGTCTCTATTCCAAAGTTTTAGATTCATCAGATGTGACCCTTTTGTCAAAGAGACATGTTAGACCGCCTTTAGGAACAATATTCTTTAAATCAACACTATACATATTGTTCTTTCTAGGAACTTTAAGTAAAACATGACCTTCATCAGTTAACTTAAAGTTTGGAGATAAAATAATACATTCAGTGTCATTAAAGAGAACACTATTATTTTTGTCACACATTTATGAGATACTAAAGAGGTTAAACTGTGATTCTCTTACAAAATACACATTCTCAAAATCTAAATTACCAGTTTTGATTGTACCTCTGCCTTTGATTTTCCCTCTTTTGGGATTACCTCCAAAGGCAACATATCCTCCATCAATTACTTCAAAGTCAGTAAGATAGGACATGTTCCCTATCATGTGCCTTGAGCATCCACTGTCAATCACTCCTTGGTCCTGTAAATCCATTTGTGGATTGCCCTGTACATATAGTAAGAAAATCAGTCTCTTTTGGGGACCCAAGCCGTCACTGACTTGGATCTGCCTTGTGCATCAATATAATCAAACCTTTTCAGAATGGTTGATACACTGTTGTGTTTAGAAACATGATCTATTACTTTAGTCTTTGGTTTCTAAACCCAACAAGCTGAGGCCTTAACAGCATTAACCTGGTTTCCCTTAATAGCATTAAGTATTGCTTTTGGCCTAGCAGCATTAACTACTGCTTTTGGCTTAGCAGTATTAACATTCTTACCACTTACAGTATTAACCCTCTTATTAAAATTATTGTTTTTAGTTGCTGTTATGTTGTTAATGGGCCTTCTAACAGTTGAATGTGCTTTATTAAAAATATTTGTCATTGGTCTTGCACTATTTAATGTTGTTTTGGGTTGAGTAGTATTAACTGGTCTAACAGTAGTAAGTGATACTAGGCCTGACCTCATTAATACTGCTTTTGGAACCATGTTCCTTTTAGGACTGGAGTGAGTCATTCTAGAAAAATTATAGTGATTCACCCTTTGAGTATAGTTCCACATTGGTTTTACCATCTTTTTATTATTAAACTGTCTTTGATGGTTATCACAATTATACTATAGGTGATCAAAACTTCCACATACATAACAAGCTTTGTTAAACATCTCAAAATTACTTCCTAATCTTTGAGACATCATGTTATTCTAGTTTCTTTGATTTCCTCTAGGACTATGTGTGTTCAGCCTATTTTGATTACCTTGTTTAACAGTTGTTTTCCTAGGAGATTTTACTTGCTCTTTAGATTTAACAAACTTTATTTTTGCAAACCTAGACTTAACTGTTTTCTTCTCTTTCTTAGCCTGAGGCACATCTTCTTCCTCACTGATGTGTCGTTGTGTGGTGTATATTTTATTGATTCAAGTTTTAAATTTATATTTTGCCGACTCAAACAAAAACAACACTTTAACGGGAAGTGTACCCGATCGGTAGTAGTTTCGTGGTAAGTAGGGTGTCGATCATTGAGAGCGAGGTCAAATCTATCAATTTAATTAATATCTTGGTTATCTAATCTATGTTAACTATATTTTAATCTAAACCTATGTTAAACCTATGTAAGTCTAAATCCTAATTCTAATGGGAAAAGGAGGGTTTTCAGCCTGAGAGACTGGCATGGTTTGGTTGGTGACTACAATCAATTCAAGACACTATTACCCATGCAAGCTAATAGATAAAAGATAAAAGAGCGGTCAAACCTTATATAAGAAAACTGTATTAACCATTATTAATCCGATTAGAACGTTGGTTTGTTTATTTAGTGCAATGATTTCTTCTCTCGAGGTGGCATATCATTCTTAAGACTTAGGCGTTACATCATCCTAAGACCTAGACACATTAATTTTGTCACAATTAAAGCATCCGCATAAAGCATCCTTATTTGCTGATTATAATCTATCTTAGGGATTAAAGCAATGGTGATCTTGTTAAACCCTAGCTCATAGAGACTTTACCCACTTACCGCTTAATGGCAATCTATACACTAGTAGTCCACTTGTCTAACTATCCAATAGAATCAGAACGTTATTTGTTGAATTATCTAGGTCACCTACTAGTCAACACGATCAATAAACCATCGGCAATATCCAATTAACTAGTTAATCCTAAAGCGTATCCTAGACACAGACTTAGAAGGGCAATACTTGTGTAAATATTATTCTAGATGTATAAATTACTATATGGAGAGCCATATCGGACTCTAGATCCACTTGGTCCACTTTGCTAGATCTAGTTGAATGATAGGTCGCATACAAAAGCGCGTAAACAAGTATAAATTGATAAACATAAACAAGCACTCAACGATAAATCAAGAAATCGATATAAACAAATTCCAAACATTCAGATCTTCTATTACCCGAAGGTATTAGCCTTCAAACGTCATAATAAATACAAGAGTAATAATTTAGCCAAGGTAAACTAACCGAGTTAATGAATAATACCAAAAACTGAACGATTACAAAAGTATAGGGAATTACACGATGTATCCTATGGAATTTAATACATTGCTCAACCTCTTCTGCTCTTTTTATCCTCTGAAAATTGACTTTTGTGGTTTAGGTATCGAGAATATGATTTAGCACACTTAAAATTC
>BQNB010061180.1:5107-26529 GCA_026074375.1 Tanacetum coccineum | reverse complement strand
TTTAATTCTCGTCGCGATGGTATGTTTTGTTTTGCGTAACGATTAACGGTGTGTGAGATATTTAATTTTTAAAAAAGAGTTAGAAAGTGAGTTTTTTTATTTTTGATGAAAAAATGAATGGCTATGATTGGTTCATTGGGTCTATGACAAATATTGAGTCTATATTGAACTGTTGGCTATCTAAGGGTATTTAGAAATAAATATTATGTCATCTATGACATATTATTTACTAATGATTGATTAATCGATGACATCACAATGATTTTCTTTTTATATGAAAAGATTTTCTGATTTTGTGTTGCTATCCAAAATTCAACTTTGATGTCTCAAAACAAAATACTTCAAACTAAAAATTCTTTAAATTTGAAGAAAAAAACATATTTTATAAACATTACTACTCTAAAAATTTCATGTTTTTGAGAATGAATGGTAATATTGATCAATGCTTTTATATTTTCTTTAAATTTAAAGCATCTCGTTAAATATGATTTCTGATGCTCCATTATTCAAATTTTATACTTTTATAGCTTTGTTTTACACCTTACTAGGTACACATTAGACATGAATACATATAAAAATTATAAATACACAATAGCTTATTTATATTGATTCGAATTAGTAAACGAGGTGGCTGACAAAGGTTCAGGGCCGGTTTTGAGGGTGTGCAAGGTGGGCGACCGCACAGGGCCCCAAAAATTTTAGGGGCACCAAAATTTATCCCGTTAACAATTATATGCATTATTTCTTAAAAACGATGACACTTTATATATAACGTTTCTTATCGCAGGGCCTCATTATGTAATTTCGCTCAAGGCCTTTAAAAATTTCATAAATTTAGAGACGGCCCTGCAAAGGTTCCACCATGTGATTTAAATTCTTTCCAGAAGTGCTTGAGAATATATAAAACACTTGATTACAAAAAGCTTCAGCTAAGCTAAGCTGCCAATTCACCGAACATATACAAGATTGTCGAGCATATTTTTATTATTAAATAAATCGATGAATGCGCCACAATTATATAAACAAATTAAACTAAAAAAGAACAAATATATTAACCGATGACGTATAGTTCGGACCCTGAGTCCGGACCAAACGACAAACAACGGACTCGGACTCAACAACGGGAAGGGCTGGGGAACCGCTCATAACCAACCTCGACCCGCACCCAGTGACAGCCCACAATCCGCATCCGCACAAGGTTGTTCCGCGGACACACCGTGCGACCGGCAGCATGCCATAACCACAACTCACCCGCAATCGGTTGTCACTTCCCGACAAAAGGAATACATGTGACTTAACCGAATAAAGCAAAGAAGACTGCATGGGAAACTAAAGAGAGAACATCAACGCCCCAAATAAAGATAACAAACGAGAAGTAATCCGATTACTGCTACTACGCAACAAAGCATGACGCATTCAGCAATGTTGACCCTACGACAACTACCCTATTATCCACTGGATAATAGGGGAAACCTCTTCTCGTGACCCATGCAGTCGACAGTGACACTGGTCTATAAAAGGAGTCACCAAAACACTCCTAACGGTATGATTTCCTCTCCATAACTACACACATACCCTTTATAGCCAATATTGACTCTCACGCCGGAGTCCAATCGCAAGACACCCCTCCCGGGTAAGACTAACGGTGTTCTTTTATCTTAGCAGGAAATCACCTCTCACTTTCACTTAGTACAAATCAACCCTTGAAGAATGAGACAGGAACTCCTATTCTAGTGAGTTCACATCCCTTAATCTCCAACCCATTATTCTTGTACTAACAAGTTGGCGCCATACTGCGTTCCTAAAAAACTCACTCAAATAATGAGCAAGTCAACAGAGCACGCCCAAACACCAGCCAATTCCGCTGTCAAGAACACGGCCGACAAAGGGAGCAAACAGCCAACCGATGGCAATTCTGGGTCCTTACCGGAAGATCAACTCCGCGAGATCTGCGAAAAACATTACAACCGGATCTTGCCCATCATGGAAGAAAAAGTCCACCAAGAGAAGCTTATAGGGGTGCAAACACGCCTAAGCTATAGTGAAAGCTCACGGCAAAAAGTACAGACGAAAGAAAAAACTCAACATTCTAAGTCAGAGTCGTGCGATAGAAAAAGAAAAACCAAGAAAAGGCGAAGCCCAAGCCCAGAAAACGGGCCTAGAAGCACCCGTCCCGGTCGAAGCCCGAGCGTCTTTTCCAGACTAAGGCTAGAAAAGCGAAACCCCGCCCGCCAAAGAAGCCCTGTTAGCATTACGGTGTTCACTAGACTAGACGCTAGAGACAAGAACGTCTTCACACGGCTGGGGGAGAAGAGTGGAGACATACTTTCACGGATGGGGCCTAAAGTCACATCGCGGCCAAAACACACAAGTGACAGAAGACACACCAACTCAGAAATGTCAGCCGAATACTAGAATCGTAGAAGGAAAAAGACCAGGAATCCCAGTCGTAGCTATGTCACATGCTCAAGCAAAAGACAGAGGGAAATCAAGGAAGAATGGGACATCGCTGACCAAGCAGACCACAGGCAGTACGCTCAAACCGAAGATATGTGCTTCTCTAAAAGCGAGCATGATGACGGGAGGCACTGGAGGTCCACGCTGAAAAAAGCTAAGATCAATTGATGAAGATGACCAGTCTCAACCTTGGCTATGTGAGGAAACTGACCCGTTCACGGGCAAGAATCCGCTACTTCAAGGTCCCAAAAAGGACGCGCATGCCGCCCAACGTAAAAACATACGACGGAACTGGAGATCCAGAAGATCACCTAAAAATCTTCCAGGCGGCGGCAAAGATAGAAAGATGGGCCATGCAAGGGTCTGGTTTGACACATGTTTAACTCCACACTCATCGGCTCGGCCATGGTCTGGTTTGACAAACTCCCCTCGGAATCCGTAGCCAACTACGAGATGTTACGGAAGGCTTTCCTTAGGAATTTCTCGCAACAAAAGAAATACATCAAGGACCCCGTAGAAATTCACCACATCAAACAGAGGGAAGGGGAATCGACGGAAGCCTTTATGAAGCGGTTCAAAGCAGAAAGCATGCATGTCAACGGGGCTCCAGAATGCATGAGAATCTCTGGATTTATGCATGGCGTCACTAACCCTGACTTGATCAAAAGGTTGAATGACAACATTCCTAAGTCAACAGACGAGATGATGAGTATAACGACCGCCTTCCTCTGAGGAGAGGTAGCCGTAGCCAATAAATCTTGAAAGAAGACTCAGTCGGCATGGAAACACCATGAGACGAGCCACAAACCAAGCTTCGACAAGAGGCCAAACTTCAAGAACCGACATAAATCAAATAAGAAGGCAGGATAGGTTCACACCTCTCATAAAGACCCCGAAAATCTTAGCAATGGAAACAGTGAAGTTCAAAGCACCGCCACCAATGACCGGACCTGCAGAAAACCAGAACAAGAACAAGTTCTGCGAGTTTCACAGGGATAAAGGTCACAGCTAAGATGAATGCATTCATCTGACAAAGCAAATAGAAGAAGCGGTCAAATCCAGACAGTTATCACACCTGATTAAAGAAATAAAGCAAGGAGGTAACAGGGGAGAGCACGTGAAGACCGCCAAAAAAGGAGAAACCTCCAACAAATAAAAATCCACGGCGATCTTCATGGTCCAACCTGGCAGCGGATAACAAGACAAAGGATCACTTTGAGTTTTTCTATGAATCATGAAATCTCCTTTTCACCTCTCTTGAACAGCGAAGGGCAAGAAAACCCAATAGTGATCGAAGCGAAAGTTAAGGGACATCTTATCCACCGCATGTATGTGGATGAAGGGTCGGCCTCGGAAGTATTATACGAGCATTGCTTCAACAGGCTCCGTCCGGAAGTGAAAAGTCGAATGATCCCAAACACAACCCCACTTTTAGGGTTTAGTGGCGAGATATCATGGCCGTTGGGGCAGATATCACTAGTGTTGTCCTTAGGGGATGGGGAACATTCCAAAAATGCCATGACGAACTTCATGATTGTTAGATCCCCATCACCATATAATGGTATCATCGGTCCCGGGCCTTAAGAAAATCCAAGCGGTTCCATCCACAGCCCACGGAATGCTTAAATTCCCGGTAGAAGGAGGAATAGTAACACTCCGCAGCAATGCCATAACACCAGCCGAATGCATAATGGTGGCAGGGGCCTCGAAGGAGTCCCCACCTATCGAAACAGTTGTGGCTGAAGGAATAAAAGTAGCAATTCATCATGAATACCCAGAACAAATTATCATAATAGGCGAAAGCCTGTCAAAGAAAGGAAAGATGGAACTCTGTGACATGCTCAAAAACAACTTGGATGTATTCGCGTGGAAATCGTCAAACATGACGGGCGTCCTAAGATACATAGCGGAACACCGCCTAAATATCCGCGAAGGATGCCCGCCCATAAGGCAAAAAAAGAAGAGGGCATGCACTGGATCGAAACAAAGCCATCCAAGAAGAAGTTGCCAAATTAGTAGAAGCCAAATCATGATGGAGGTTCATTACTACAATTGGCTCTCGAACCCGGTCATGGTAAAGAAACACGATGGCAACTGACGAATGTGCGTATATTTCATGGACGTGAACAAATCATGTTCGAGGGATTGCTATCCTCTCTCAGAAATCGATTGGAAATTGGAGTCCCTCTGCGGATACCCTTTCAAGTAGGGGTGTTGATCGGTTCGGTTATCGGGTTATTCGGTTTATTCGGTTCGGTTAAAAAAAATGGGTCAACCCGAAAACCGAACCGAACCGAACTAGAATTAAACCGAACCGAATAAACCAAAAAAATCAAGAACCGAAAACCGAATTTGAATTTGGTTTGGTTTTTGTGTTGACCCGAATAACCCGAATTACACTGTTTATTTTAAAAAAAGAAAAAAAATACATAGATATTTAACAAAAAAGATTAATTTCAAAAATAAAAATTGTTTTTTTTATATTAGGATAAAATTTTGTTGATCTTTTTATATATATAAATATATAAAAATATATATATATATTTATATAAATTTGGTTTTCGGTTCGGTTCTCAGTTCAGACTGTCAAACCCATATCCAACCTGAGAACCGAATTCGTAGTTCGGTTCGGTTCGGTTATTAGTTCGATTCGATTATTTTCGGCTCGGTTCGGTTTCGGTTTTCGGTTTATTCGAATTTTTCGGTTTTTCTGCTCACCTCTACTTTCAAGTGCTTTCTGGATGCCTACAAAGGATACCACCAGATACAAATGGCAAAGGAGGACGAAGAAAAGACAGCTTTTCACACAAGTCAAGGAGTCTTTTGCTATACAAAGATGCCTTTTGGCCTCAAGAATGCCAAAGCAACATACCAACGGCTCGTGAATAAAGCTTTTGAAAAACAAATAAGCCGCAACCTGGAGGTATATGTGGACGACCTTGTAATAAAAAGCCATACAGAGCAAGAAATCCTTAGGGATGTTGAAGAGACCTTCAAACTTTAAGAAGACTAAATATGAAGCTTAACCCCGAGAAGTGTACTTTCGGTGTGGAAGAAGGAATGTTCCTAGGCCACATCGTTAATATGAAAGGAATCAAGGCATGTCCGGACAAGGCTGAAGCAGTGATAAAGCTATAGTCTCCCAGAACGCTAAAGGAAGTGCAAAGCCTCAACGAAAAGCTGGCAAGCCTAAATAGGTTCCTGTCCAAATCCGCGGAAAAGTCGTTACCTTTTTTCAAAACTTTGAAGAATTGCATAAAAAAAGCGACTTTCAATGGACGCTAGAGGCATAAAGAGTGTTCCAAGATATGAAGCGGTGTATCGCAAAGCTGCCAATGGTAACCGTACCCAGACCTGGGGAAGAACTGATACTCTACCTTTGCACAGCCAGAGAAGCAGTCAGCGCGGTCCTGCTAACAGAAAGAGATTCACAGCATATGTCGGTCTACTTCGTTAGCCGCGCCCTACAGGCCCCGGAAATAAATTACAGCTCAATGGAGAAGCTAGTGTTAGCCCTGATTTATGCTTCATGAAGGCTAAGAAGATATTTCCAAGCACATCTGATAGCAGTCATCGCTGACCAACCAATCAAGCAAATTCTGTCGCGACCTGAAAACGTCGGAAGAATGCTAAAATGGAGGTTCGAGCTAGAAGCGTTCGACGTCACTTACAGGCCAAGGACATTCATCCGTGGCCAAGTCCTAATTGACTTCATCGTTGAAAGGTCGGACGAAGATGGCCCGCCTGTAGGGATACAAGTTGAGGAAGCGATCCCAGATCCATGGACCCTATTCACGGATGGGTCATCATGCATAGAAGGATCAGGAGAAAGACTCATCCTCACAAACCCGGAGGGGATATCGTTCACATACGCCCTGAGGTTCGAATACGAAGCGTCCAGCAACGAGGCCGAATATGAAGCCCTGGTAGCTGGGTTACGCATAGCAAAACAAATGGGGGTCTAAAACTTAGAAGCAAGGGTTGACTCCAGATTGGTAGCAAGTCAGATCAATGGACCCTACGTTGCAAAAGAGCAAAGCATGGTCCAGTATCTAGAAAAGGCAAAGACGCTCATCATTGGTTTTAAGAATTTCTCAATTGAACAAGTGTCGCGAAGCGAAAACAAGAAGGCAGACGCGCTAAGCAAGATCGCCTCCACCAGCTTTGCCCACTTAATTAAGCAAGTCCTCGTAGAAGTGCTAAAAGAAAAATCAATTGGAGAAAGAGAGGTTTTAGCCGTGGTGGAAGAAGAGGGATATTGCTGGATGACACCACTACTCGACTACCTCACGGACGGCACGCTACCATCAGAAACAAAGAAGGAACGCACTGTCAAGATAAAATCTTGGCAATATGCCATGATTAACGGTGTCTTATACTGCAAATCATTCCTCGAACCATGGTTACAATGTGTAGGCCCTCTCCAAGCAGAATACATGATAAGAGAAATTCATGAAGGGTCTCGTATCATGCATTTCGGTCCAAGGTCCGTGGTGGCAAAGGCGACCAGGTCAGGATACTACTGGCCAACAATGCATAAGGACGTTCGAGGCATCATACGGAAGTGTAATGACTGGCAAGTCCACCGCCTGGTGCCCAAAAACCCTCAACAGAAGTTAACACCAATCACTTCTCCGTAGCCATTTCACAAATGGGGAATTGACATCTCCGGACCGTTCCCAGAGGCACTAGAGAAGGTGAAATTTCTTATTGTTTCCATCAATTATTTCACCAAGTAGATAGAAGCAAAAGCAGTCACAACAATAACCGGAACCCAAATCAAAAAGTTCGTCTGGGATAACATAGTATCCAGATTTGGCCTTCCAGGGGAAATCATATTCGACAACGGAAAGCAATTCAGAGATAATCCATTCAAAGACTGGTGTTAAAAATTGAACATTAAACAAAGATTTGCATCCGTCAAGCATCTACAGACCAACGGACAGGTTGAGAGAGCCAACCGCAGCTTGGGAGAAGGCATCAAAGCAAAGTTAGGTGAAGATAACAAGAATTGGGTCGAAGAAGTACCGCATGTGTTATGGGCACACCGCACCACGATCAAGACAAGCAACGGGCACACCCCATTCTCCCTCACTTACGGCACCAAAGCCGTGATACCGGTCGAGATACGGATGCCATCTCTAAGGTGTGAAAAAATAGACCAATCCATGAATGATGAAGCTTTGCTACTGAACTTAGATATCCTCAAAGAAGAGCGGGAAAAAGCCGTGATCCAAGAAGCAAAGAGCAAAGCAAAGATGGAAAGATACTACAATGCAAAAGTCTGGGGTGCGACTTTCAAGCCAGGAGATTTTGTATACCGCAGCAACGAGGCAATCCATGCCAAAGATAACGAAAAGCTAGGCCCGAAATGGGAAGGACCATATGAGGTAGTGGAAGCATTTAGAAAAGGGGCGTACAAGATCAGGAACAACAGCGGAGACATACTCCCGCAAGCATGGAATGTTAAAGATCTGACAAAATGTTACCTTTAGTTTCCCAGCATGTAAGCTTCCCCACCATTGTGAGCCGCGATAATACCCTATCTGCGACGGGGAAATTTTCCTATTTCGAATTCATATTATGTACTGTATTGAACACAATTATTAAACAACCATGTAAAGATTAGCTACCTTCACAAATTTTCCAAAATTTTTATATATGTTATAACTTACATCTTTTACGCACTTGGTAAGACGCGCACGTGCACATAAAACTCCACCACATACATGTAACGGGAATGAGCACGGCCCTATAATTGACTCCAGTGTTCTAACACAATATAAGGATTGAGTAACCTAACAATTAACTCAAGTATACGTAAGCGGATTGCAAGCCCAAAAAAAAATAACAAAAGGCCAAGGGCATACAGTAAGACTGTTATGGAAACACAAAGATAGCAGATAATCATTAATAACTTGGTTACATTAGGCACGGACACATATGGTCGCGTGCGTAAAAAAACAAAACTAAGCAAAAATTTCCAAGTACAAAAAGCCAGAATATCAACGACACAGATCTACCAACTAAGGAACTAATATGCAGCCACAGGGGGCCGCATAGTACTAAAAGAATTGGTTAAAAAGCTTCACAATGTGATCTGTGATATAAAGCACCGTAATCTAAATGGGCTCAAATACCACAAACAGAAGAACAACCAGTTGGGCGACCTACGGGTTAGCAGGCCCATCCAGAACGGTAGTGTCAAACAAGTCATCATGCGGTGGAGCAACGGACGCTGTATCTCCAGTGTGGACCAAGGTAGAAACTTGATAATCTGCGACACCAAGAGATGAATCTTGAACATGCACAGTATGAGTGACCCCACCTTTCGGGGAATTAGAGGACGGAACTAATCCCCTCCTCTCGGCATGCTCACGGATAACAGGGATAGCGTCTGACAACAGCATCTCGTGACTAATAGAGCTGACCCCCTTGAACCGCTAGACTCGGAATACACAGGAACAATAACCTGGTCAAGAGACGGTTGTAGCTCACGAAGCCTAGGAATAGAATCCACATCACCATCCAAAGTTAAAGCAGACATAATGGGAGCAAGTGGAGAATCCTTCAAAGCCTCTAGCTCCTCCAACAAAGAGAAGGAAACATTCTTAAAGTCATTAACCGCAGCCACATATTTACTCTCCACATCATGATCATAAGCCTTAACTTGGGCCAGAGACCTACCAGCCTTTCCATGCTAAATCCCAGCCTCCAAGCCTTACTGAATCCCCTTGTTAATGACGAGGGATATGACCTTACCCAGTGCGGAATGACATTCGGAGGATTGAGCGCATTTAATCACGACAAGACGAACGTCGTGGCCAAGAATCCATCTCCGCCAGCTATCGCATTCAGCATATGAGGGTAAAGGTCAGTGTCCATATCACGTCTGACATCAGCAATACGGGCATGAGGCATCCAGTTGGGCGGATTGTTCCTCAAAGCATCGGGCCGATGCATCCTGAAGAGACGAGAACTCCTCTCTCAGTTTAGCTTCGTCAGCGTATTCACCCCGCAAGCTCTCGCAATCAACCCCCAACTTAGACACCTGGTTACTCAACTTTTCACAAACTGATTCAAGGGCGGATACCTTACCCAACAATTCCGCATTCTGCTTATTCAAATAAGCAACTTCCTCAGACTTAGCCACAACCTCAGTTTCTAATTTTAACACACGACCACGAAGCCCACTCAATTCTGCAGACTCTTTCTCAGATCTCTCTAACCTAGCTTTTAAAGCGGCAATCTTCGCATCCCTCTGTTGAACGACCACAGAGCTCTCAGTAAATTTCTCCTGAAATCTTTTCATGGAACGGGTCTCGTACTCATACCTTAGACGTGGTTCAGAGACCATACAAACATGCTGAGCAGAGTTAATATTAAAAGCATCAAGAAACCAGGCATCAGTCTGGTTACGGAGAGCGGCCCAATATCGAGGCGGAGTAATATGATCAAGCAAGTCGCGGCAAAGGGCAAGGTTGTCTATCCGAGCATCATTAGTAATGTTCCACTCAGGAACGTAAACATCTTGAGCAGTAGCAGAATCGATGGTCTAGGACTCATAGAATTCATCAATGGGTGAACCTTCACCCGGCGCAGGAGCAGAAGTTCCAGCATTGTCCCGAGGAATATGTGGTAAAGGAGACTTAACCCTCAACGAGACATCAGTGTCACCATGCTCAGAACTGGAGGTCGTAACAACAAACCTCTCAGGAACACGGCGCGTCTGAACATTAACATCAGGAGTTTCACCAGAATCCTCATGAACATCAGGTTCAGGTGTAGGGGTAACAAAAGAGGAAACAAGCTCCTTTGAAGGATGTGGAGCGGTCCCAAATTCAGCACCTTCCTCCCCGCTTTAAAGCTCAAGCCTCCTCAAAGCGGTCGGACTCTTACCAGCAGTAGTAGGGACGGGCTTAGAAATCTTAACACCGTCCGTTCTAACCTTCTTCACAAGAGGGGCATCAAAAACAACCTTTCTCTTCCTTTTATCCGTATTAGCTTTTAACTCGTCCTTAATCGTATGATCAACAAGGCGGAGGGGCTCTGCGGAAGGGGAAATAACCTTGTCTTTAGTCTCTTCCAAGAGAGGAACCGCGTTATCAGCAAGGGTCCTTTCATCAATATTCACTTTGAAAGGGTCTGCAGACTCAACAAAATCAAGCAATCCCATCTCTGCAACAAACAAAAAAACACACATTAAACAAATGAGACAATAATACAAATCCCTGCCCAACGTCTAAATAAATACCTACCCTCATCATCATTATGCAAAAAAGTAGGACGGACATTAGTTTCAAGGTATGAGCGACTTAAGCCTACAACGCACAGAAAAATCTCAGGATACGTCCGTATAAGAGTACGGTTCTCATTAAGCAGCTCCACACAAGGCAAATCAACGACATCATCCAAAGGAAGGGGGTCCTTGACAACAGAAACACCGTTAAACCAAGGAACGGACAACGGACAAACGAAAGCGTCAATCCAGAAAAAACGATTGTTCCAGTTCTTCAAAGAGTCAAGATTTTTCGAATAGCAGCAAGGAATGGCGGCACCGCTACGTTTGGAAAAAGATAACCAACCATTGCTGATAGAATTCACATAGAATCGGCGGAAGGTGCCAACAGTGGGCACACGACCAAGAACGCGACACATAAGCTCAAAATGACTCACTTTCGCCGCGCCAATAACAGACAGCTGTGCAAGATTAATCCGATAATACTCAAGAACACAAAGAAGGAACTTCGACAAGGGAACACGGAAGTTGGCAAACTCAAGAAGGCGGGTATACATACCAATTTTCCCCGCCGGACTATCCTTAATAGTGGCATTACGATCAGGCAAATCAGGCCGTAACTCAATCGAAATATTAAATAAAGAACAAAGAGAATCTAATTCTCTTTGTGTCAACACGGAAGTGACAGTATCAATCGTATTCCCAACTATTGCAAAGTACGGATGAGAGTTTAGAAGAGAAACGAAACCTAACCTGTTACTAAAGGCAAATACCATCAGAAGGACAAGTATGCGAAAGAGCAACTGGATATTTGGCAGTAAAAAAGAGGAAGAAAAAACACAGTAAGATCGAAGAAAAGCGCAGTAAAAACTAGTGAGGAGTATTTATACTCACCTTCGAAAACTAACCCTAAAAGCGTAAGATGAAGACAAGTGTCCACACCCCCATCAAATGGTCAAGATTAAAAGAAATGAATAGTCACGATGGTTTGTGCCTCTGACAACGCATCACATCAGTCATAAATCATGTGGTTAGAAATGGAACACGACACTCAAGGCTACCTACCCACTAAAAGACACAGCTCAGGAGCATCTCACAGACACAAGAGACATAGCGAGCTTCACACTTATGTCTAGTAATATTTTTCGCCCGGACGAAAAACATACTAGACTGGGAGGACATGATGACGTATAGTCCGGACCCTGAGTCCGGACCAAACGACAAACAACGGGCTTGGACCCAACAACGGGAAGGGTTGGGGAATGACCTATAACCAACCGCGACCCGCACCCAGTAACAGCCTACAATCTGCATCCGCACAAGGTTGTTCCGCAGACACACCGTGCGACCGACAGCATGCCATAACCACAACTCACCCGCAATCGGTTGCCACTTCCCAACAAAAGGAATACCCATGACTTAACCAAATAAAGCAAAGAAGATTGCATGGGAAACCAAAGAGAGAACGTCAACGTTCCGAATAAGGATAACAAACGAGAAGTACTCTGATTCTTGTTACTAAGCCACAAAGCATGACACATTCAGCGATGTTGACCCTACGGAAACTACCCTATTATCCACTGGATAATAGGGGAAACCTCTTCTCGTGACCCATGCAGTTGACAATGACACCGGTCTATAAAAGGAGTCACCAAAGCACTCCTAACGGTATGATTTCCGCTCCATAACTACATACATACCCTTTATAGCCAATAGCCCAATACTGACTCTCACGCCGGAGTCCAATCGCGGGACACCCCTCCCGCGATAAGACTAACGGTGTTCTTTTATCTTAGTACGAAATCACCTCTCACTTTTACTTAGTACAAATCAACCCTTGAAGAATGAGCTAGGAATTCCTATTCTAGTGAGTTCACATCCCTTAATCTCCAACCCATTATTTTTGTACTAACATTTACACTTTTATATAAAAGATTATCTGGTAATGCATTTAACTAATCATTTTTTTCTCGTTTTGTGTATTTTTTTTTCCTACTTTGAATTTTGTTTTTATGTGTATTTTGCTCAGTGTTGCAAAACAAGGTCTACAAGGCCGATTAATCGCCGATTAGAAGCTACAAGGCCACCAACCTTGCCGTTTAATGTAACAGGGTCAAACAAATAGGTCAACCGTGGTCAACGGCGATCAACGGTGGTAAACGGTGCTCAAACTTGCCAGAAACCTTCTAATCTTGCCGGAAGTACCTAAAACTCACCATAAACTTGTTTTGATCACTTATATTGACTGTTTAAATCTATTACAAGTTGTTTTTTAGAAAAAAACTTGCCAATAATATCTAAAACTCGACGGAAATACACAAAACTTGCCGGAAATACCCAAATTTTGCCAAAAATGCCAATCTGATTAATCGCCGATTAATCCCGCCTTGACTGATTACAAGCTACAAGGTGGTCGACCGCCCGGCTAACGATTTACGATTTTTGCAACTTTGATTTTGCTCGTGTAAAATGTCCATTTTATCCCTCCCTTTCAATAGAGTTGTTACCAAATATAAGGATTAAACGGTCATAGAATAGAAAAGTATAATTTCAAAACTTTGTTTTTTAACGAGGTTTGCAAACCCGCACTCCACGATTGGATATTTGCGTACTGTGTCGTTTGATTTGTAGTTGACGCATGTATTTTATATGATTGACATTTTTTGGTAACAATGATTTTTGACCTTTTGACCAACTAATCCATTGGATTTGACTTACCATTTGTCCTTATTGTTTATCGCTGGCCTAATTTATCATTTCTTCTAATGAATACCTTTTTATATATTTTTTTTATATAAATTATTTTGTTGTTTTTGCTAGTTGATAAATGGCCCAACCTACTTAATGTCTTTTAGTCTGGCCCATTACAACCCACAAATCAAACAACGCAACTCACTTTTTTAGTTCAGCCCGCTAAATAACAAAGCAAATACGCCAGCCCACTTTTCTAGTCCGCCCCGCTTAAACAATTGGCCCAACCCACTTTTATAGTCCGACCCGCTAAATTATAAACCTAGTGGTTCAGCCCACTTTTTTTACTCGGCGTCTGCTTGTATTGTAGATATAATAGGAAAAAAAATTATTACATGAAAATATAAAATATGATAAGTTAAATGCATTTTGAGGTAATTAACACATATATTTATTCCATATACACCATACCACACTCAGAAAGTAAACGAAGATGGTTTTTGGTTTTAGATTGTTTTATGTAGCCGCAACCCTTTTTGAAACCAGAGGGCTATACCCAACTCGTGTATATTTGGCGGTATGTTAAACACCGTGAATTAATCGATCAAAAGAGTAGAAACCGTTTACAACAAGAAAAAGTAAGATCGGTTCACATTAGCTTCGTTAAAAAAATGGGTTCACCTCAGCTTAAGCATTTCGAAAGTTATGTTTATGTGGAATTGAGTTAATAAGCGAAATGGCCTAAATAAGGCCATAACGTAGCTTTTGATATAAGTCTTATTTGACATATAATTTTTTGAGAGTCTTGTAAATAAATCACTTACAATGAGCTTTTGACGTGGTTGATTATTACTTAAGTAATCTTGTCTTTAGTATGTATACTTATATATTTTGTCTTTTAATATTATTTTGCACATATAATTATTTTGCTCTAACAATTTTATCAAACATATATGGAAAAAAAGAAAACTGCAGCTTTGTCTCCAAACACCAACTCTAACTACTTTCGACATACTTTAGAGCATCTCCAATGCATAGTTAAATTGAGGGTTCAATACATTTTCACATCATCGCTACATCAACCTATCAACTTTCATACAAAACCTCCACAATCTATTAAACTTTACACGGTTTAATAGATTATCACATCATTAAACTTTTTTTAGTAACTAAATTTTAAAAAACTAGTAAAATCATTCTATACTTTATAAATTGATTGTTTTAACTTAAAATCATAAATTGATTGTTTTGCAAATCTTTTGCTAGTATAATTTTATAAATATACAGCTTAAAAACTAAAATATATCGATAATGAGTCAGTTCAATTGAACATAAGAGTAATGTTAGATAAATTATGAGATTATATAACACTACATAAAAGAAAATACATGTGTAAAAAACTAGTTTAACTTGACAATTCAACCGATTAAACCAGCAATCCTATAAACCGGCTCGGTATAGAAAAAAAGTAAGGTTTCAAAACATTATTAGTCCAATGCTCCTTTAAATTGTCACTTCTACTCTATTACTTACATTTTCTTTTTGGGGATGTCCCAATTTAATTGTCCACTACTAAAAATAGATAAAGAAGTTTGATCAAGTTTACTATATTACCCTTATTTGAAATTATTATTACAAACTTTAAAGAAGACTTTAATTAATTAGCTAAGAGTAAAACTGTCACTCTGCCAAAAAGTAAGAAAGAGAAAGCAGTAATAAATGCACTTTTCTTAAACTGTGTGTTTTTTGTCGGAAGACAATAACTTTGAAACGGATGTAGTATTATTCTTTTAAAAAATGCTACATCCACAAAGCTTTTACAAACAAACTTTTACAAAATATCTTTTAGCCAATAAAAATTATCCAAATTACTTCTCTCTCATCCATTTGAATTCAAATCTTCTCTCTCTATTCTTTTACACACAACACAAATGTACTATTATGATTTTCATTTTCTTTTATTTGTTTTGTCCTTATCCCACCTCAAAACCTAACGTACTCTCACCTCATCTTCCATGACTTTTCTTGTAACACACATTTCTACTTCTTTCTTTGTCTCTTGTCAACCTCAAACACACTAAACCGGGTTTGACCGGTTTTAACGGATTTGACCGGGGTTCAACGCGGTTTTGACCGGGTTTCATCGAGATTAGCCGGGTTTCAACGGTTTTGACGCTTTTGTCCGGGTTTCAACGGGTCTCACCGGTTTTCAACGGGTTTTGACTGGCTTTCTACAGGTTTGTCCGGGTTTCACCCGGTTTCAACGGATTTTGACCGGGTTTCATCGGGTTTTGACCGAATGTCAACGAGTTTGACCGGCTCTTACCGGTTCAATCTCAAACGGTTCGTTCGGCTATAGAAAACCGGCCTAGGCCTCGGTTTCCGTTGCACCGGCTCGTCCGGTCCGGTTTAAAAAACACCCATCTAAGTGAGAAGAGATGATAATATCTAATTCTCACCAACAATGCATGCTTGTTGACTGCGAATAATATATTGTCACGTGTCCCAACATTTATTATACATGTTATGCTCCCTATGGCCTCTAATAAGCTACTTGTGAAAGTAAAGTACATAATGTTTGTCTTTCTGTTTATTATGAAACCACCTAATTAGGATATGATTTGTACCCGACTCCATTAATATACGATGGTCGGGTGCGAGTCCTGTTAGTACAAAATGTGTGATGGGTAATAAAGTGGATTAGTGATGTTTACTGAACTGGGCCAATAAACTATTGATGGATCAGATCTTGTACTAAATCAACTAATAAGACGATTTCCTGCACAAATAAGAGAAAACCGTTAGCCTTACTGTGGGGACGGACCCCACGATTAAGCTCCGGCGTAAGAGTAAGTAATCATGTTTGTCAGAGAACGTCAGAGTATGTGTGTGTAAATGTGGGTCAAAAAATCGTACCTTTTGGTAGGGGTGTGCGTGAAACCGAAAAACCGAACCTAAACCGAAAAAAACCGAAAAACCGAAACCGATTGAAAAACCGATGGTTCGGTTTTTGGATTTTGGAAAAACCGAAGTTTTTGGTTCGGTTTGGTTTTAGCATTAAAATAAAACCGATATAAACAGAACCGGTCTTTATAAACATGAGAACAAAAATAAGTTGTGATTGAAGCTAAGAGACGACGAATATGCTCCGCTAGATTAACTATATCATGTCGAGTAACTACTCTTTGTTTCATATACTTCTTGTACATGTCATTTATAACACATAATAAGTTCTCTTCTATGAGTTTTTTTATGTTTATTAGGTTTTTATCATTATTATTGTGTTGCTTTATAACACATAAATAACTTTTTAAGGGTTTTATATGGTCATTTGTTTCTTATTATCATTGTTGTGTCTTTGGTTTTTCTTATTTGGATTGTGTCTTTAAAGCTTTGAAAGTGTTGGTTTATGGTATACGAGGTATGCAGACCCGTGCGATGCACACGGCTTGTGTCAATTTTTTTTTCTCATGTGGTTGCTTGCATAATGATTTTGTTAGAATGTTGATGCGTTAATCTGATTGTGTAAGATAAAACAGAAAAATGAAAGAAAAAACAAAGAGAATTGTTAAACAAAACTATAAAATTTTAAAGGCCCATTCAATTGACAAATTTCTATTCACCATATCCTGACCCTATGGATTAAGCCCATTGTTCCAAAACAAAACACTCGTATGAAATACAAAATGCTAAGAAAACTATGAATTAGGGATGCATCCAGTTTTTTTTCATTTTCTCTCATCAAGCTTACCTCTATATCTATCAACCACATCCCATCCCCGCTGAAACCTCGTCACCGCCAAAACCCCCCACCACAACCAAGACTACCACCTTGACCTACTGTTGTGTTTTACGAATCTAAGAGGCTCACATCAGACTCTTCCACCGCCACATCAGACTTTTACAACCGAAGCCGGAATCTAAGAAACCCTATTCACCGCCAAAACCCTCACATCAGACTTTTACAACCGAAGACATTGTCATCGTTATGCCAGAATTTATTTTCCCGATCGGGATGTTTCACTCATTATTTTCTCGATCTGACTATTGTTTCTCCATCCCTATTACTACCGAATTGCAACCAACGATCACTACATCCATATCTCATGCCCACCGAAACCCTCATCACCTCCAAAACCCTCACCACCCTCAAGACTGTCCCTTGATCTGCCGCTGCGTTTTTCAGCTACGTCGTGGTTGTGACGGTGAAAGACTCTGTTGTGAGCCTGCTCGATATAAATACTTCAAAGAAGAAGTTGAAGGAGTTACACAATAAATATGGTTTATGTGGTTATTACTTGGTTCATGACTTTAGAAATTCTTGAATTTAATTGTTGTATATATGAGGTTGTTATTGCAGATCGTTTGTATTCCGGTTTGTGTGGATATCACTCATGAGATTGTAAGCCTTTAATGATACAACCCCATTAAATTTAGGGGCTGAATCTTTTAATATAATAGATAGATACCAAATCGACTTTGCAAAACCAAAGCTCGATAAGTCGTATAGAAACCGAAAAACCAAACCGAAAATAAACCGACAACCAAAAAGCCAAACCGACACAAAACCGAAACCGAATGGTTTTTAAAAATCAAAAACCGAAATTTTTCAGTTCGGTTTCGGTTTTATACAAAAACCGAACCATGCTCACCCCTACCTTTTGGGAGTGTCAGAGATCCCTATTTATAGGTGAGCCCAATACTAGGTTTTCCTGGAATTTCGCTTATATTTGTTAGTGGCCAGAGTGGGACCCTTGTCGGGCAGGAATCCGCTTGTAATCGTGGTTGCAGACACAGATTGCCTTCCGGATGTATGTTGCGGAAGTGCCTTATCTGCGTCCGTCTTGAAACATCCGGGCCACGACCAGCTTATCCTGGGCTTAGTGGCAGCTCGCATGTTTTGTCGTGTTGGGCCTGGGCCCGAACGTGTATAGTATGAATTAAGCCCAATAGACTTGTTATTCGTATTATACGTCATCAAGTCCTCACAGTCTAGTTCGTTTGTTGCGTGCGGCGCTGCCTGTTGTGCGTAGTAAATGTTACTAGACTAAGGTTCCGCGACACTCTTGCTTCTTTCGTGGCTATTTGTTTCTTCCGCGGCTATTTGCTTCTTCCGCGGCTATTTGCTTCTTCCGCGGCTATCTGCTTCTTCCGCGGATATTTGCTTCTCCGCGACGTTCCGTTGTACCTGTTAGGTGAAACGTGTGAGACGTGGACCCTTGTTGGCCTTTCATCTTCTTACTAATTTGACTGTATGGCCCACTTATCTAACTGTCATCACCATTTTTTACTTTCAATCATATACGTTGACTCGGACGTCATGGACACGTATATCCATCTGAGATTAATTTGAATTAAATATACCATGGGTATAAATACCCGATTAAGTTTTCACTGTTTCCTTTTCCTCTTCTCACATTATAATCGCCATTGTTAAATATTCTTCAAGCTTTTTTAACTGTTTCTTCTGCTTCGTGCCCTACTTCGAAGAATCAAAAAGGTCTCGATATTTATTGCCAAAGTTTTCATATTCATGATGATGTTCATCCGTAATTGCCTAGTCCTAACTAAACAATACATGAAATGCCTACTGGAAAGATTGGTGTTTATACTATATTTTTCGAGCATGCCAACTTCCGATTACCTCTTTCCACTTTTCTTGTTAACGTGCTTAGGTATTATCTTATCAATCTGTCTCAACTTTCTGTTATTACGGCGGCCAAAGTTTCTCACTTCGAGATCTTATGTCGTGTTCAGGTATTGAACCAACAGTTGGGTTGTTTCGTTGCTTTTATGTAAACTCTAAAAATAAGGGGTGGATGTATTTTAGTAAGCGTCTGGATAGTGACGCCGTATGTTATACCAAACCTTTAGATTCTCTTAAACGCTGGAATGACCATTTCTTCCGGGTTGATTCCTTTGCTTGTCTGGCTTCCTTTTCATGGCATACCGACAAAAATGTCTCTAGGGACCCATTTTCAAAGTTAACGGAGTTTAGAGCGGATGATTATGCTGTCCTTGTTGCTCATCCGACTCTGTTCCGGAAGTTTCTGGAGCCCTTCCTTTGTTTGATTGGGATGAGTCGTAATTATACTCTAAATGAGGATGCTTATCCCACTTTTCTTCATGATGACGGAACGGGTGGGTGTTTGTCATTGTATATTGTTCAACTTGTAGTTCTTTGAACTTGTCTTTGATTATTTGTTCACTTTTGCAGAGATGGACCTGTTTGCTTCTATCCAAGTTGTGAATCCTACAAAAGTAAAGGTTGGGGAAAGGGAACGTGCTGAGGGGGAAGCGAGGCTTCTGGATTCCACCGTAGGGCGTGTAGTTCCGCTCCTACTGGTTGCCCTGGCCCGTGCTGACAGTGAGTTGGAGGCAAGTGTTGATAAGATGTTTGACGAATGTGGCAGTGCGAATCAGGAGGATTCCGCTGCTGGTGGTGGTCAGGAGACTGAGATTGAAATAGTCACTAGGGTTAGGTTTGTTGCTGATGAGAATGTGGTTACTGAGAAGCCCAAGCACCCACGCAAGAAAAGACAAGTTGTTACGGATGCTAGTGGTTCTTCTCATCCTCCTAAGAAACTAAAGGGGGACCATGGAACTTCTAGCGGGGCCGCTACTGGTGGTAAATTTCCGTCTGTCCTTAAGGAGTTGTTAGCAAGTAGCATGCTGAATGTTGAAGTTAGTGTCGTGGTTGTGGCGACCTTGCCTATGATTACTTCTTCCGTATCTGTCACGCTAGAGCATGAGAGTGGTGTCCCTGCTTATTCTATTACTAGGCTCAATATCCGTACTATTGGTGCATCTGAAAGGTTTGTTATTTCTTCAGATTCTTCCCTCCACTCTAGTACAAATGCTTTTGGAGTTGAAGTTGGTTCTGTTATCAGGTTTGTTGTTGCTCCGCCGGTGATGACCGAGGCCGTGGTTTCCTCCCATGCTGTTAATGTTCCTCCGGTTCCGGAAACAGGTACCAAGGTTACTACCCCGGTTCATGCTTCTATGTTTCATGATTTTGATTCCACAAAGATAGTGAAAGCAGATACTGCGGGTCCCTCTTATTCTGCCAAACAAGATCTCTCAATGGGTTCTCGAGAGTTGAATTCTGAGACCCTTCACCAAGTTTTTGTTCCGTAATAGAATGTGTTAAATGACTCCCTCCTGGATGATTATGATGTTTCCTGTGAATTTGTTGATCACTTGGCTCCTCCTGCACTGTTCTCTCAGATCTGCGAGATGGATTATCATCATTTGTTTACGGAGTTTAATGTTGGGACCGCTCGTCAAGCTTGTCTGAACGCGGAAGTCAGGATGCGAACTGAATATTGTTTGAGTGAGAGGAGAAGGTTAGAGTCTGAGTGCGAGAAGCAAGCTGATTTGTTGAAGGCTAGAGATGCTGAAGTTGAGAGTTTGAAAGCCCAGTTGCTATTGAAGGAAACTAAGGCCGCAGAGGCCGCCCATCTCCGTGCTCAAGTTTCTGTCGCTGAGTGATGATAATGCCCCATGGTTTGCAGATTTCGCAAATTACCATGCGGGGAACTTCATTGTCAAGGGAATGTCGTCCCAACAGAAAAACAAGTTTTTCAAAGATGTCAAACATTATTTCTGGGACGGCCCCTTTCTATTCAAGAACTGTGCTAACCAAGTAATTAGGAGTTGTGTTTCGAGGCAAGAAGCTTTTGACATTCTCAAAGCTTGCCACAATGGACCCACCGGGGGACACTACGGTACCAATTACACCGCTAAAAAGATCTTCGATTCAGGATTTTATTGGCCCACAATATACAAGGATGCCCATGACTTTGTCACCCGATGTGACATTTGTCAACGTCAAGGCAATATTTCACAACGTGATGAGATGCCACAAAACTCTATCCAAGTTTGTGAAATCTTTAACATTTGGGGCATTGATTTTATGGGGCCATTCCCTTCTTCAAAAGGGAACAAATATATACTCGTGGCAGTCGATTACTTGTCAAAATGGGTTGAAGCGAAAGCGCTCCCCACCAATGATACCCGAGTTGTTTGCAAATTT
>BQNB010061179.1:34049-36600 GCA_026074375.1 Tanacetum coccineum | reverse complement strand
AAGTGAATTAGATGCTTGGCCTATATGATGTGCATTGGAGTCTAAACAATACAAGAATACTTTTCAAACGACACTTAGAGGTCGTTCTCTCATGACTTGTGCAATGGTATTATGAAGTAACGCTCCCGGAAACATATTCCGCTGCGACCCAAATTTTGGGGGTGTTACACTATCCTATTAATTGTTTAGATAAGTATATTGTTCATATTGTGCAAGTGTTGAATTCACATAATGTCGAATCCTGAATGTTTACAAACACTTTAAAACCTTAAATTAAAAAGTGGTAAACTATTCAACCCCCCTTCTAGTTTTACACAGATTCCTTTAGATTGTCAATATCCTGTAAGAAGAAATGTCTACATCCGAGACTTAGTTGACTTTGGTGTTTCAATTTATATCATCACTATCGTGTAAAGAGAAATACGGACATCCGAGACTTAATTGACTTTGGTGTTACGATTTTGATTTAATTGTGTACTTTGTATATTTGGGATTTTTACATCAAGACTGCTTGAGGCGGCTTGCAAGAAAGTTTTGATTCTACTCAAGAAAGGATTGATGATTTAGGAGGAAGCTAAGATAACTTCTTAAGAGAGACTACGTAGAAGACCTACGGCTGGTACAAAGAACCATATGATTCTATCATATGATGTTCTCATCATTCAGGTCAAACCTCGTACATAATAATCTTATGAATATATAAATGTGTAGTGTAGACTTAAAAAATTAGGCATATATAGTGTTTGAGTATGAATTTTCAAGAATTTCTTAGTAAATTCAAAAATTTTCAAATTAACATAATCAAACACCATATAATACTCTTATATTTGAGGGGGAGCATTAAAAATGTTCCTAATACGGCTTGTTAATAATTGGACATTCTTTCCGCGAAAGCAGTTATATTTGAATCAATTGATATCCAAAATATCAAGAGATTTAATATTTTTGATAAGGGGAGAAAATGTGATTAAAATATATGGCTAATAATGTGATTTTTAAGATCTCAAGTGTACGCTAACCCATATATTGCTAAACTCTTTTGATTAATCGATGCACATATGAAGGGGGAGCAAATGGTTACGTGATTGGCTGAAATGTGGAAATACCAAAGACCGACCATTTATATTACTACATTGGAGTTATAAGGTGGTTAAGTTTAGGTATCCTACTAGATATTGTAGTAGTCCTTAGGTATGAAAAAAGGAGTAAAGTAAGATTAAGGGAAAAGTGCCAACTAAGATGGAGCTAGTACTGAAACCAACCCAAAAAGTTACTAGTTATGAAGTCTCGGTAAGCGCTGAAGGGGTTGAAGAATTAAAAAGAAAAGTTAAGATAAATGGTGAAAAGAAACTGACATCATGGACCCAGTGATGCAATGCACAACCCTCCCTAGCCACTCAGAATCTCTCAAAATATTTTTGTTTCATTTCTCATAGAGATTACATGCATTTCTATTAACTTTCTCACTCCGAGTTAGTTGGGATTGAAAAAGTGGCAGTCTACTCCAGCCTCCGATCACTAAAAGCAAAGTGCACTATTGAGTCTAGAGCCAAAAGAAATCATCCATAAATCTCATTAGGACACTTGTCAAAATTATGCTTGCTATTTTACACAATGTGAATGACGAGAAATATATAAAAAGTCCTATGCATTATCCTTGTGATTTTGCCAGAACATCAGAGTGATACTCAAGTAATAACAGTGAAGATGGAAATCCTGCTTGAGCCAACATCAAACAAGCTCTTGGTAGGTGACTTGTGCGATTCAAATGAATCAAACTTGTGACAATTAGAAAGAAACGATGGTTCGATTCCAAGTGAATCAAACTTGTTCCAGTATATGAATTGACGATTGATGATGAATTTTGAATTGCTTAAAACTCTCGATGTGTCACAAAACCACTTTAGCAAGTGACACGTCGATTGATTTTCAAATCAATTTTTCTATTCAATCGGTGAGACAGTAACTCACTGGTTCACTCTTATCGTGCTGTCTGCTTTGAGACGTTCTGATAATGAGAACATGCTGAGTATGATGAATCTAATACATATGTGTTAGAAAGATTCGATACTTCAGCTGGAAATCTTGTCAAGGAGATTCTTCTTAAATTGAATCTACCTGATCACAGGTCGATCCTCACGGATTCGAAGGTTACTCCAACCAAACACGGGCGAATGACAAAGCCATATTCGTCCCCTGCTTTATTGCTAACTGTTTTAATGCAAGATACTTAAAGATGGAGGTGAAGGTACCTGATTCCAGCTGTCTTAAAGATTCATAACCACATGCTCATACCCGACCGACAAATATAAAGACATCATGAAAGCTCAAGTACATGTTTCAATACTTCTGTTACTCTAATACCGTACGTCTTTCTTAAAGTGACGAAGTATTAAAGTTAAAGAATTTCAAAGAAGTTTTTGTCACTCTGATATCGAACATCTTTCTCGAAATGACGAAGTGTTAAAGTTAAAGAATATCAAGAAAGATGGTTACACTCGCTTTCAAACATCAAGAACAATATGAGCATGTCGGTCCAGAAGTCACAAGA
>BQNB010061179.1:9049-24049 GCA_026074375.1 Tanacetum coccineum | reverse complement strand
TATGAGAACTATTCTTGGGTTTCCTCTTAAGATAGAGAAACCAGCAAAACAAGCATGCTGCTGATCTTGTGGTTAGTTCTATTTTGCTTGTATATAAAAGACAGCAAGGCTTGATGTTGGTCAGAGGCACTTTCTTTAAGCTTTCTTCTTGTGAGAATCCCAGCAGTACTTTTACCAATAATTTGACTTTGAGGATGAATCTTATGAATTCTAAGTGTAGGAGTAGAGGTGACATCAATGGTAGGATCCATGTTGTTGTAGTCAGCCGCTCCACCTTCCTCAGTGTCTGTATTTTCATCATCAAAAGAGTTTGTAGAGAAAACACCATCTTTTGGAATATCATCATCAGAATCTGTAGGTGTATTGCCAGTACTTTGAGGAGGTGTTAGCAGTAATTATAGTGAAAATAACTGTCGACACAACACTTTTTTCCACCTTTTCAAGTGCTAATCTCCTCTTTTCTCTCAAAGCTTTTCTTGAGCATCATTATGAAGTTTAGCAAGAGATTCTTGATGCATCAAACTCACAAGCTCATCATGTAGAGCTTGTTCGTCAGAGGATAATGGAACTTCTTTGTCAGCAGTATGTTGCTTATTCTGAACTGGATTAATGCTTGGACCATGAACAATAAACTGCTGGTCATATAAACGAAATCTTCAACAACATAACAAAGCGTTTCCCTTGTCCTCCTAAATCAGCATAGTTTTCTTTCCTCACAGAATGTAATTCCATTGAAGGAGTAGAAGTTCAAAGATCAAACATCAATCAGGGCTTTTTCCTTTTTGATCTCCAGAATCTCAAGAAGTTTACATAAGACATTCTTGAACCTTTCTTGAGACCCTGTTAAAGACTCTAAAAACTTGCTTTTAGTAGAGTATCCCAACAGATAGCCTTCTACTGACTGCCATCAAATTACCCAAATGATCTAGGGTATAAGTATAGTCAAGAGACAACAAAAGGTCATGGAAACTAATGTTAGGAGATCATCCTATCAAAATTTCATATGATCCCTTCATTTGAGGTTTAGTCACCAAAACTCTATTAACACATACAAGCAGTATTGACTGCTTCAGCCCAAAATTGAATAAGGGTAAAAAGGGAGTCTGCTAACAAAGTTCTAGCAGCTTCAATGAGTCTATTCTTCTTCTGTGACACCATTTTGCTGTAGAGTCCTAGCAATGCTATATTCTCTGCTTGATTCCTTTCGTTGGCACAAAACCCATTCATTAGTTGAATCTTGAACCTCGTTCCATGCTCACACCTGATTGTCTTCCTATTCTAGCTTGTTTTTCTAACCCAACGAGTCAAATCCATGAAGCCTATCAATGTCTCCAATCGCTTGTAAAGCCCAAGAAAAAATACCCAACGAATTTACTACAGTCATCATGACCACCAAGCATACTTCTCCTATTATACACTCTCTACTGAAACTTTCCAAACAGATCCATATGGAGGCAATTCAAGGAGGTTTTCTCTGACTGTTCTTTCTTCCAATCTTCTTGCAAGAAGCCCTAGTGCTTGTTACCCTTACGAATGACTACATGCCAGTAGCATGAATGTTCAAGCTTGAATGTCTTGAAGGTAAACCCTCTAACCAGATTGCCTGTCACCAACTTGTTAATATTCTTGAAGTTGACATGCCCTAATCTTCTGTGCCATAAGACAGCTTCATCCTTTGTTGCCTTTGCAACCAAACAAGTTACTCCTCCAGAAGGAATAAATATTTCTATAGTATCTAACGTATACATCATTCTTTCTTTCTAGGAGCTCTAAAGATTACCATACTACAAGCAACAAACTTAAACTTTGGAGATAAGATAAGACACTCCTTATCAGTGAATAGAACATTATGCTTCTTATCACAGATTTGAGAAACAGATAAGAGATTGAACTTAAGCTCTTCCACATAGCTAACTTTCTCAAAATCTAAGCATGATGTCTTGATGGTTCCTTTTCCTGAGATTCTTCCTCCTTTAGAGTCATTTCCAAAAGCCACATAACCACCCTTGAACTCTTTAAAATCAGACAGCTTGTCCTTGTCTCCTGTCATACTTCCAGAGCATCCACTGTCAATAATAGCATAATCCTTGAGATCTTCTTCTGGATTGCCCTGTACAAACAATTTTAAAGAATTAGACTCTTTTAGGGACCCAAGTCATAACTGACTTGGATACCCCTAATGGAGTTACATACTCAAATTGTTTGAGTGTGTAAGATCCATTATCCCTATTCACAGAATCTAGATAGTTCCCTTTTGGTCTCCATGTTTGTTTTGGATTTATCATGGCAACCCCCTTGACTCTTACATTCTGTGGAAGTACTGCTTGTGATCCAACAGTACTTCCTTTCTTAACCCAGATAGATTTAATGATTTTCTTGGGTCTTTGAGGTCTGTGAGGAGTCCTTGTGGTAGAAGACCTTGATGATGGTGAAAAACTTGAGGTTCTAGGTCTTATGTTATCCATCCTTGGATGATAAGGTCTACCAGTACTTTGTGAAAGTACTGCTTGTGGAACTCTTGGTCTAGCAGTACCTTGATAAAACACATTATCAGTGACATTTTTTGAAGTACAGTTCGTGTCAAGTTCTTGGTTTGGCAGTACTTTTCAACCCTTCCCTTTAAGTACTGCTAGATGGGTATAAAAGACCTTCCTATTGGTGAGGGTACCTGAGTTTCCTGAGAAGTTACTATGGTTCACCCTATTGATGTTGTTCCACACTGGTCTTGTGTCCCTTGAACCCTGTGTTCCCTTAGGTTTATGAGTTTGGGTTTGTTTGAAGGTTCTTTCATGTAGATTACAATCCTTGATTAGGTGATTAGGACTGTAACATACAAAACATAATTTACCCCCTTTGTGCCCAACACCCTTTTTCCTAGATCCTTGACCAACACTGTTTTGACTGCTAGGTGAACTTTTTTCAAAAGAATGTTCACTATTTTTCTGAGTATTAATAAAACGGTTTTCTTTGAATTCTGAAGAGTTTTAAAACACTCTTCATCATCACTGTCAACCCAATCTTCAATTATGACTTTATTTCTATCAATTTCTGGTTGACTAGACTTTGTATTCTCTTGATTAAGGACCTTATTCCTAATGGCTAGTTCATCTATCCCTGTAAAAGAGACATTTGCCCTAGGTGGTATGATAGTACCTGTTGGTGGAGGTACCGAATGGAATCCTTTTGTCTTTTGAAAGTTTGGATACAAAGATTCAGTCGAATTTGTATTCCCAGAAGAATTGTCACTTTCCATACCACTACTAGACTCAACCCCAAATCCTATACATGATTTATCAGACAAATATCTTTGTTTGTTTAGAACTTCATTTTGAAGTACTGAAGCATTTGACCATTTTTCAAGTTTTACTTTGAAATCATCTCTTTCTTTTAAGGCTTGATCTAGTTCTTTGTTTTTCTTCAGTTTCAATCGCTATCGTTAAGTCATATTCCATCTGTTCATTACTTATCACCCCATCATATTCATTCTTTCAATGTTTATTAAGTAAGACTTCTAATGACTCTCCCTAAGCTCATTTGCTATCCCTCATGAATTTTCAGTCTAGCCTTTTGAAAATAACTTCTTTTCATTTTGATAACTTTCAAGCAACTTTTTATAAGATTTACTACATTTGGAACAGTAAGGTACCTCTGAGTTTGTAGCCATCAAAGCTAGAGACACTGGTGTATCATCAGCTTTGTTGCTCCAGTCAAAATCACCAAGTCCATCTTGTCCAAAGTGCACATGTTCTGCATCAAACTCCATGCTCCAATCATCTTGTTCAACTTCAGTCAGTGCCATCATAGCAAATGTCACTGGTTCAGCATCAAATTCCTTGGTCCAGTCAATATCTTCATTGTTGTCTGTTGCCACCAAGGCTTTTGAGTTTGAATCTTCAATAGCCACAATCCTCTTTTCATTACGACCATTTGCTCTGTTTTCCTGGTATTTAGCAAATCTACACTCCCTAGCAAAATGACCCAACTTTTGACAGTTAAAGCATTCAATCTTTGACTTATCAAAGGTAATCCCATTCTTTGGCTTGAGATCAATGGGTCTTCCTATTTTCCTCATAAACTTCCTTATCCTATGCATTATCAATAGCAACCTGCCAGTCGAATGTCAATTCTTCCATAGCATCTCATCAAATTGCAGCAGGTCCTTCATGCATCATGATTTGTAGGCATAGATGCTTGTTAGAGCACAGAAGACATATGATTTCATCTTGATGGAAGCACAGTTTATGAGCTTTGCAACCTTGCTTGGAGTAGCCTGAGTATAATCCTTTTGGGACAATTGTTTTTTTTTTGCTGGATCAACAGTACTTTGTTTCAAAGAACTGCTTTACTTCTGTGACATGAAAGCAATATTTTTGTGAGCTTGAGTTGAAACACCCTTCAATTTTATTCAAGCTCATACACCTTCAAGTTGTTGTAGAGATCATCAACTCCAATTCAATCCAACCCAGGTTGTCCCCGAATCATTGTATCAACTACATGCACATACAGATGGTAAACTTCTAAGAAACTTCAAATTCGCACTCAAGGATAACTTTTAGCATCATATAGTTCAAGCATACTAAGAATGTTCTAAAAAAACCTTTCGATGCTGAATCTACTCATCTCTAGATCCGAATAGTAAAACGTCACAAATTGTTTGTTTCAAAAGATTCTTTTGCATCTTCTTTGATGCTTCATTACCCCCAAATCTTGCTTTTATGGCTGACCATAAGGTTTTTGCATCTGTGGCATCATGAAAACTAAGAAGATGTCTATCAGGAATGCAGTAAAGTAGTATTAAAGGGCTTTCTCATAGTTTCTTCTTGTTTTGGCAGCAAGATGCAGTTTTTTTGGTGCTGACGAGGATGCAGGATCAGTGTGTCTTGGTCCCTCCATGGTGATATATACCCATAGAATATGTCAGGTGAAAGCAATATACTGTCCGCATCTTTTTGGATCCATAGGTTCATATTCACCCTTCTTGATCATGGAGGGATTCTTAGTGCAGTGACTGGACGAGGTGGAGGGATAGGTTAGCTCAGAACATCTTTTATGAGTTTTGAAAGATTGTCGAATTGACTAAAAGTTCTTCTAGATCAGAGTCTCTACACAAGCTCTGATACCACTTGTGGAATCTGGTTATTCCTTAATGAAACACTGATATAAACATTGTCAACTATGCGGAATCTAGTTGGCAGTACTAAAGAAGAACACACACTGATAATCAAACGATTGTTTTATTACCAAAACACTTTTGATCTCCAAAGTTTGCAGATCCCTAATACAATACTAATCTCTAATATCACTAACTAATGCTTTTTGCTATTGTTGCTTTGTTGTTCGTGTTCATATCTATCTAATACCTTCCCTAAGAGTCCTTATATAAAACATAAGGATACACAAGTAGGAGTAACATATGTCAACATGGTCATAATTAGTAACATACTATTTGGTGATGATGTTATAGGGGCGTAATTTGGTGATTAAACAAAGTTATGGAGCGCCAAGAGTAACCAAACACAGTGTAACGGTTGCAAAAGTCGTTGAATTTAATGATAAGTTAAAGAATGTTGGCGCGACTCCTATGCAACAGGTTGCTAATGCTACAAATGATATGGCTGGTGATAGTAATGTTCAATCCATGGTTGGCATTTTGATTTTTTTATTTAGTATTTTGTAACGTCGTTTTAACAGAGTTTTTTTTTTGTTTTTATATTGTTAGGTACAACTTGTGCAACAGTTCTTACATGCGCTATATTTTCAGAAGGTTGCAAGTCAGATGCATTGGTATGAATAAGCATGTATGAGGAAATCACACAGGTTAATATATACGAAGCAACATTTAATTGATTTTTTATAATGTAATTTTTATGGGAGGCTAAATGTAGTATATTCTAATATAAATAACAAATAGGTAGAATTTTACGTAAATTGAGAACGTGAAATCAGTGAACTAATAGCTAAGGTTATGGAAAGAGTTGGGAAAGAAGGCTTGAAAAATCATGTATACATGATTTTGCTTTTAAGTTGTATAGAAGAAGACTTGAAAAAGTATAAAGGTCATGATTTGGCTCCCACACATTATGTCTCATCTTTGAGCCGACATCCATTAACAGACGATTGGTAAGTATTAGGGTATGAAACTTGCATATTTTATTTACCGGATTTAGCGTCTGAAACTTGAATATTGTAATACACGTGTTTGTTGACATGTTAGACAACCCAGCAGTTAAAAAATTCATGCTATATTACTGCTTTTGACTGACTGGTGTCTTCTTTACGTAGAGGAATACAGCCGACCTATCTTCTGAAACACGGAACTTAAGCTCCTGTTATTAGCTATGGAACAACAAGCTCAATTACGCGATTGTAAGTTTCATAGAAACACGATATTCGCAACTATACTATGCCCTTTAGCATATTATTGTCTTGTCCCCTCTAAGGTTAAAGGGCTTATCATTTGCAATTAGAGATGATCTCAGTTAACCAAAATACTTACATGCTTTACTTTTTTTACGTACAACAATATATACATATAGTGCAAAATATAATTTGCTGAGATTCTATACATTGCGATTTTCAACCCGTTACCCAAAAACATACATTATATGTATTTTGGCAGAACTTACAATCTCTAATGACTGCTACGACAACCACAATGGTGTGTAAAACACATCTGTGCACAACAGATTTTGAAATGTCCTATAAGGTAACTCTTTTAAAAATGTTGCATGTGGGTGAGAATAAGTTTTATAAGTGGGCGAGAATTGATTTGTTGTGCTTAAAAGTGATGTGCATTTGCCTCATATACATCTCATTCAGCATATTGGAATTACAGGTGGGGATGCAGGAAGGGAAGCACATGTAATGACAATAGAAGTAAGAAAAAGAAAAAAATAGACCATTTGCAAGTTTTTTGTTTATGTAGGCCTGTAGGGTGGTGGTGAAACAACTTCTAGTGGTCAAACTGGGAGTTGGGTGCTTCAAATACCTTTGATGGAGATGGAATTGGCTGAGACAGTATTGGTGAACCGGTGGTGACCAGGTAGTAAACAACTAAGGGAGGATCTTGGCTGGAAAGAACAAAAAATGCAATTTAATCACACAAGAAAGTGTTGATCTACACAGCCCATTAGAGAAACTGTCATACGCTACATGATATAGGAAAATTATAATTATGTAAGGTACCATTCTACAACTTTTTTTACTTTATCATGATCTGATAGTAAGTACTCTTTCAACTATTTCTTTTAACTGCATAATAAAGCTAACCAAAAGCACACCGTATGATGTTAGTTTATCACTTTTGTTTGATGACGATTACTGTTTTATACATAGGTAGTTGATCTCACCGAGGATGATGATGACGAAGACACCGATGACATTTCAGGTACTTTTGGCTGAAATATACTTTTGACATTTCATTGAAGTTATTTAAACATAGTAGTTATGTTTCTAAATTTCGGTATTATGGTTGTCAGATGAGATGTATCATTTATGCTAAACATCTTCCCGGATGGATATACAATTGAAAAGTCTTTTAAGGTTTTTCTCCTTTCAGCTTTCTGTCAGTGTATTAAAAAGACAATAAAAAGTGGTTTTGGAAATGGAAAAAATTATATTACTTGCCATTCGTGCAACTGAAATGTAGGAAGCGGAGGCCAAGATTTTTATTAGCCCTATACCCAAAGCTTGATCTCGACCCCTATCCTAACTTTGAGAAAGAAGCCGACTACTGTAAAGGTAAGTTCTAAAGTGATAAAAATTAATAAGCTTTTTGATATTCAATAGATAATTAAAACATTGTTATATTATTTAGTGTAGAATTTATGGAGAAATTTGCAACAATGAAAGATGAAGATAAGGAGCAGGCAACGATGGGAATGATTTCAGTATTCATAGGGATATCGTTGTTGGCACCCGATTAGCCAAAAGGTATGTATGTGTTCCGTTTATGATTACATGCCAAGTCTGAAGTGGAAATATGGGTACATATAGTAATGATAACCATTATTGGCTCATAACAAAAGCATTATTTCTGGCATTTACATGCATATATCATTTGTATTTGCATGCCCTTTTTACCCTTTTCATGTCTTTTCTGTAATTACAAGTTGCTTGAGACATCTATTAATATGTAACCATCATGTGATGTGGTTATCGGTTTATACATCTTAAGGTAAGTTAGCTATATTTGTTATTAAGATACGATACAAACATATCATTAGCTAAGTTTTATAAAAGATTACTAAACTAATGGCAATCAAGTTTAAGTCGGTGTCCTTCTATTGTGATTTGCATTTGTTGTAACTTATTGATATACTATATTATGGAATGTTAGTCAAACTTGAAGAACTTAAATAAGAGTTTAAAGGAACATGGGTCGAAGTAAGAGAGCGGGTCCAACAGATCCAAAGTTACTATTAATTTATGATTTGTAAAATGCGTAGAGATTAAAGTTTAATTCTTTTTGTTATTCAGTTAATACCGAATGTGGTGTACCATGAAAATTGGACAATAATTGATGGTGATCACATCGAGCTTTCAGAGGACCAAAATAAATTGTTGGTGAAAAGGGGTCACGAGTTTATTCAAATCATATTGTTGTGAGGCATATAACATCCTTCAAAAATCAAGCAACTTAATGTTGAATCTCTTTCATCTAATGGCGGGCTAAACATTCCTGATATAGCTTCTGATCTTGAAAAACGCCTTTTAAAGGTGAAGTACCTCTACTTCATATCTAAAATGGGACCGACAATCACACAGGACCCTAATTGATGAATAATATGTAGTAGTCTCTTAAATGTTGCATAAAGTTTGTCCAAAAATATGCTCTAACTCAAAATACGGTGTCTGTCAACCATTTGTATGGTGTATCTAATTCTATTTATTAAGCTGGCATATTATGAACAAGGTGTGCTGACTCTTTTGTTTCTACCATTATTTTGCAAGTATGATAATGTTATGGTGCGTATTGGAGGCGTAGTCGACATAAAATGATATATGTAGGCACATAAGTGAATCATAGTCGAAGTTTATGTCTAACGATTCACTTTTTAATATAACAAATATTTGTTTAAGCTAATGTTCCCAAACCCGTGTACTTGAGGACCGTCTTGCATTCTGCCCGGCTTAGGCTTGAAAAGAATATTGTTATGTTGTGCATGGAGTTCAATAACTTCTTTCAAACTCATACTACCCATATCGTCCATATGTAATTTAGCAGCATGTCCAGCCGCCTTCTATTAAGGTTCAAACTTTCTCTGCTCGCACACCTTTAGAAACTTTTTTAGGTCTGCAAGTATTAAAGGACTGACACTTCTGCATATAACTGGTTCCCATGAAGTTGAATTCGAGCTTTAAAATATCCATCTCCATTCCCTCCTTATTTCTTTCTAGGATGACAACAACAAATCCACCACCAACGCTCTTATTTGCAATCGCTAGTTGCTTTAACAGTGCACCCTGTAATTGAAAATGTATAAAAATCAACGACGGCACTTGATTTTTTTTGTTAGGGGAGCCAAAGTTATTACAACGTAAAAATAACTTTAAAAATATACTTTATAGTAACTGGGTTAGTTTGGAAATGCATCGACCGGGTCAGTTGAAACACGCGTTTGTGTAGTTAAAAATAATTTTAAACTGATCAAAACACGAAGAAAAAGAAAGATAAGAATAAATAAACTTCATTTCTGATAACACATTACCCTAAACATACAAATATATGCACTAAACATACGCAATGATACTTTTTGATTTGAAGTAAAAAAATAGGCAACTTTTTCAATAAGAAGGTACCTTGGCATATCATAAGGAACTAACAACACGCAAGCAGCCAATGCAAGAACATGACCATGTATAGAAGCAGTTGAAGGGCCACATCAAGCAGCGAAGAAAAAGTCAAAGTTGCGGATCGCGTTCGCCAGTTAGTATCATCTGCTAAAGATAAAAGAACTAATAGTGTAACACCCTCAAATTGGGTCGCAGCGGAATATGGGTGTGAGAGTGTTACATCATAGATCAATAGTACAAGATATGAGAACAATCTTTAAATAAATCATTTGAAAAAACTGATACATTGGAATACCTGAAATTGTTTGTTACAAAAGCACAACGGCTTAACATGTTCACTTGTAAATGTAAAGATTTTAAGACATAACAAATATCCTCAAAATGTAATGCTTCTAAATCTTTATGCAATGACATCCAAAATAACGACCACCAATGTATCCCACTATCACGTATATCTTTAATACCTTATGATAGTTGACATATGGGAAGCACGAACTCACTGACATTTACAAACACGATGCCCAAACTTAATATGATGCTTTGTTATTCGTAGACGGAGAGCAACGGGATAGTAAACGCATTAGAACGGCCAATACTAGACTCTACAGAGTCTCTATACACTGAACCGTATGTGCCTTAGCGATATTCTGCATGAATGCACTACACTAATATCACAGGTGTCTTCTCACTCTCTAAGACTCGCCTCTAGGGAACTTAAAGAAGGATATACTTCAGTGTATAGTTGAGCAGCGTCAATCACTATCACGTCACACATCCAGAGCAATATCTCAATATGAAAAACGACTTAGGAGTATAAAACTCAATCAAATGAAGAGAGCATCGGGACCATAGTCGGCTATAGATGTTATGAGGCGAACAAGATGAGGTCTTGTTTCTAGTATAATGATAATAAACAGATGCACTAATAATACTCATTGATGCATTAATAATACTCATTGATGCCCTAATAATACATATTGATGATGCCGCTATTCGCTCCAAATCCTCTAGTGATAAACGTTTGACTATCGACTTGGGCCAGCATGGAGATGTGTGGGATTCCCTACTCTGATACAAACAGATGCACTAAAGTACCTCAAACAGATGCACTAAATTAACTCAAACGGATGCACTAAATTAACTTAAATGGATGCACTAAATTAACTCAAACAGATGCACTAAAGTACCTTAAACGGATTCAATTAAATAAATAATTTTGGAAATGCTACTTTGAAATGACAATAATAGCATCAATAAAAAGGGTAATAAAAGCGTAAAGGAATAGAAGTTCCAATTGTCCAATTTAAAGGTGTTCACTTAAAGAATGTTATCATAAAGCAATGTAGATCAAAAGGCATACAAGTAAACTTTGATGTTGTATACCTTCACAAGATTTTCAATGCAAGATCATTGACGGCTTTTTCACAATTAAAGCTTGTCAAACCCAAGAGATAACTAATCAAAGCACGAAGAGAAAGAAAGATAAGAATAAAGATACTCCACTTATGATAACATGTAACCTTAAACATACAACTAGGTGCACTAAACATACGTACTGATGCCCTAATGTTCATATAAATAGATGCACTAAACATACATACAGATGCACTAAACATACGTAATGATACCTTAATGTGTTCATAGATGCACTAAACAAAACAAACAGATGCCCTAACTTAACATAACTTAACATGATGCTTTTATCAGATGCTAGTAACACATTAAACCAATACACTAATCATACATTGATGCCTTAATATGTCTCATGATGCACTACACTAATCATACTCACTGATACCCTAAACGTTAAGTAGATATGTTTTTCATAAGCATCAATCAAACATCAAACAGTAAAACCAAATGAGTAAATACTAAACATGAAATATCACCTAGTCGGCTAGTCTACAAAATATCTTCGTAAATGATAGCAAACAGATGCCCTAATAATACTTATTGATGCCCTAATCCTCTAATCCTATATATAACGTTTGATATCGACTCCTATAATATTTGGATTCCTGATTCGCGGACAGTATACACTTAAAATACACAAGTAAGAATCAATGATAAAAAGATTCCGGAAGAGATATTCCCGGGTCGTATGTCCCAACGAGGCTGCAATTGAAATTTATCCTGGTTTGATGAGGAATTGAATGATGGAAACACTGATATAATTTAATACTAAAGTTAATTAAATAAAACCTAATTTAATCTACGGGCAACAAGTATAGGAAATGGGGATCTTAAAAACTACGGGATACAAAATTAGTTATAAGGAAATCCTAAAATTAAATTTATACTAAAATACGGGGAACAGAATCAGGTATCGGAAACCCTAAATACTAAAAATTAAGAAAATAAATGCTAAATTAAATTAAAAATGAAAATTAAATCCTAATTAACTTAATTTGAAAAATAAAGAAAACTAGAACTAAAACGGAGGTCGTTTGAATGTAAAACGAAAAGAAACGTGTACGCGATTCACCCGGGAGCGCGCGCGCGTGAGCCTAAGGACTGAAATTTAAGAAAAATTAATCGCGAGCGAGAATAAATTATAAATTTTCCTAGACACTAAATACACAAACACAACACACAATTTTATAAAAAAGAAAAATATTTTTTTATTAATTTTTGGATTTTTTATGAATTTTTAAAGATTAATAACTAATTAAACTTAAGAAAATAGAAAAAGACAAAAAATAAAAGTTATAAAAATTCTAAAAAAAATAAAATAAAATAAAGAAAAAGTTAACAATTCTAAAAATATAAAAATGCCCAAATTTTACTGATTTAAATAAAAGTAATTAAACTAATTAAAATTAAACCTAATTTAATTAATTAAATTAAATAAAACTAACTAAGGCTAACTGTGGTTATAACTAAAGGACTAACAGTGAAAGGACTTAAGGACTAACAGGGTAACAGGCTAACTAACCACAGGGACTAACAATGTTAACTAGAAAAGACAAAATTACACAAATGGTCCCTGAAGTGGACCCCGACTGCAAGGTGGGTCCAAGTTGCTTATTAGCAAAAAGCCAAAGAAGCAAACTTGTTCAGGGGCTTAAGGGGAGCATTTTTCATAAAAGGCACATAAGCTGAATCTCAAAGAATAAGCCAAAAATGTGAGCTTTTGGGGCTGCAAAAGCTAAATAAGCTTTTTTAAGCCTTATTATTTCTTTCTTTTTGGGTTTAAGCCAACAAATAAGCTAGACAACTAGGGGACAGTTAAGTAGGCTAAGGGAGTCCTAATTTATATAAGCTAAGGCTTCCTAATAAGCCCTAAAAATATAATAAGCTGAAATAGTCTTAAGCTTAAGTTAACAGTTTTTAAAAAAAAAATAAAAAAATGGAACTTATAAAGCCGAACATAAGCAGACAAAGGAGAATAAGCTGAGCTACTTTGGGGGCTTAAAGGGCTACTTATATGCTACACTAAAAAGCAAAAACATCCTAAGGCTTAATACAAAATAAGCTATAAAAAGGGTGCTGAAAATTGGTTTCAGCACCAGGGGAGGGTCAACAGTGAGCTTAAGGGCTTTTTGAGCTTATGCAATAAGCTCTTAAGAGCTTTTGAGTCACTCTCTCTCTCTAAAACCAAACAGATTAAAAAGTGGCTATTGGATGACTTATTTCAGACTTTAAGCTAATAAGACAACTTGAACATGCTGAATTTGGGCTATAAAAATGAAGGATTTCTCAAAGAGATTTGCAAAGCAAAATTTTGGACTTACACTTGGTCAATACCAAAGGGACAAGCACAAAATGGTTGGTTACATATTTCTAGAAAAAACAACAACAAAGAGCACGACACTGATGTGGCTTAATAGGCGCTTATGCAGCAGCTTAACCTTTAAAGCTCAAATTGGCTTATTCAAATTTTGACATAAGATTATAAAGAGGCACAAAAACTTATTTTAGAAAGTACAATTGGTGATTAAAGTGCCCTAAATGAAAACCCACAACACTCACCAAAAGTGGCTGAGTGCACTTGACCCATGCACAACCCATAAAGACGCCATTTTAAAGACTATGCCAGAACGACCGGGGCCCTTGTAATTCTTATAAAAAATGTTTTTTGCTTATTTTTGGTGAAATAAGGCTAAGAAAAGAGTGTATAAGGGATACTCAATCACTTTAACACACTCTTAAACAATTTAAACAGGATTTAAACAGCTCAAATGATAGTTTGAATTTTGACAAATGCAATATCACAAAAGCTCTTAACTTGTATTGAAACTGAAAGTATTACAATAAGAACTTTAAAAAGAAACTGAGTACAATAATTTAAATGCAAACTTAAGTAAAATTTATACTAAGAAAATAAAAAACGGGATTTTTTTCTTTTGCTTGTTCTCTTCTCTTTTATAGCAGCTTAGAGTCTTCACTTGGACTTGGGATGTGTTTGTTGTGAGAGTAGGAAGCAATCCAAGCAATCCTAGCCCTCCATTGGCCTTATAGACCATCTCACCATTGAAGGGGGGTACGGGGTTGAGTGTTTGTGCCAGGGAGAGAGTTATAGGGGCAGGGTAAGGTGGGAATGAGTAGGGGTGAGCTGGAAAGGTATGTGGGAGAGTGGTATTGCAAGAAAACGTGGGGAAAGGGGTGGTTTGGTTTTGGCGCGAAGGCTGGGTAAGGACGGGTTGGTTGCAGGGTTTAAACACAAAGATTGGGGAAGAGGCACAAATGCCCCCCCAACTTTCTTTCTCTTGTCACTTTCTTTTTCAGCCTTTTTTAGTTATAGAAAGGTTTGGAAAGTGGCAGGGTTGGTCCCTCCGTTTTATAAAAAGAAAACAAAGAAGGTTTAGGGTAATGGCAAATCAGGTCCCTGTGGTTTATAACTAAAAAGAAAACTGCCATTTGGCAGTTTTAGTCCTTGTGTTTTATTTTTCTCTTTTTCTTATAAAACAACTTTTAAAACTTGGCATCTTTGGCCCCTTTTCTTTATTTTTTCATTTTTAATTATAAAACAAGTTTTTAAAATTTACATTTTTGGTCCTTGAGTTTTATAAAAAAGATGTTTTGGGCTATTGGGCTTGTATTGGGCCCAATTGAGTGTGTCTGGGCCCAATAAGGTTTAGGCTTATGTTATTGGGCTTTTTCAAGCCCAATAAGGTTATGGAGTGGGTTTTGTGTGTACAATGGCTGAGATTGGCTGTAACTGGGCTAGGATTGGGCCTTCAAAGTCTTCACAGTCTTTGTCAA
>BQNB010061178.1:0-27942 GCA_026074375.1 Tanacetum coccineum | reverse complement strand
ACAATAAATATAGATACATAGATAATTCTAGAACCGGGCTTGAGCCCACTACAACACATATGCAAATATACGGGCTAACAGAAATGTCTACATTTGGGACTTAGTTGACTTAGGTGTTATCATTTCGACTACTTAGAGGGAATAATTGTGACATCCGGGACTTAATTGACTTTGATGTTGCAATTTATATCATCAATATCTTGAAGAGAGAAATGCGCTCATCCGGGACTTAATTGACTTTGGTGTTGCGGTAATAAATTCTTGAAAGGAGTTAACTGTGTACTTCGGATATTTGGGCTTTATACATCGAGCAAAACAAAGATTGCTTGATGCGGCTTTCAAGAAATTCTGAATTTTACACAAGAAAGGATTGTTGTTTAGGGGAAGCTAAGACAACATCAACACCGACATCACCAACCACACAAACTCAAGTTACATATGTATCTGAATCTGTTCTATCTGCGAAGTTTGATGCAAATACTTTCATAACTTGGAAAGAAAGTTAAAGCAACGCTGAAGAGTGCTTGGACAGAGAAAGATCAGATTGACAACCTCTTGAAAGAAAGAAGGTTAATGAGGAGCTTGGAAAAGTTCGTTGGTGGAAAATTGTACGAAGGTGACTTACGGCTGCTTCAAAGGACCATATGATTTATCATATGTTGTTCTCATCTTATAAGGTCAATCCTCGTGATAATTTATCTTGTGAATATGTTAATAACTAGTGTAGATTTTTGGTGAAAAATAAGATGTGCTCGAGTATAAATTTTACAAGAATTTCTTAGTAAATTCAAAATCTTTCAAATAATTGTACTCGGCACCATCTTATAAACCCTCAAAAGTTGAGGGGGAGCAATAATATGTTCCATTCTGCTAGAATACATCATTTTGTCCCTGAACGGTTAATCAATTGATATCCAAAATATATCAAGGATAGAACATTTGGATACGGGAGAAAATGTATTAACCTGGACTTAATGTATATTGACAGAAGTAATCAATTAAAATGGGAATGATGCACTCCACACATTAGCAAGTACTACGATTACGATGCACCATGTTAAGGGGTGATCTTTAGTGAAGATAAAAAACATTCAAAGTGCTAAACCTTTTGATATATATATCAAAACTCAATTAATGAATTTTCAATGAATTTTGGTTTGTAATAGTGGATGGAATACCCTAAAAGACCAACCATGTACTTAATTTTATGGAGTTATAAGGTGGTTTGGTATAGGCATTCAAATCCCATGATCTAGCCAGAACCGAAGGGATCTACCCAGGGATATCCACTAGTTAGTGTAGAAGTCCTTAGGTGTGATTAAAAAGGCGAAAAAGTGAGAATCGGAATAATGCCTACTGAGATGGAGCTAACACTGGAACAAACTAACAAGGTGTTAGTTTAAGAATGTCTCGTAAGCATTAAAGGGTGTTGAAAATGAAAAGAAATTGTAAGGATAAAGGTAAAAGAAGAAGCCCTCCATACACTTAGGCAGAAATCGGGTCAATACATATGCTGTCAGAAACACTTAGGTGTTGTCTGACATTGAAGACAGTCATGGACCCAGTGACGCTATGCACAAACCCTTCCCCGCCACTCAAAGTCGGAAAGACTTTGTTTCAAAACTCACGGAGATACACTCATTTCTATTGACTTTCTCACTCCGAGTTAGTTGATATTGAAAAGGTGGCACTCAGCTCCAGCCTCCGATCACTAAAATTAAAAGTGCACTATTGAGTCTAGAGCCAAAAGAGATCATCCATTAATCTCATTAGGACACTTGTCATAATTTAGCTTGTTATCCAACACAATGTGAATATCAAAGTAATATCATTAGAGTCCACGCAAGATCCTGTGATTTGCCAGAACATCCGAAGTGATTACATAGTATTCACAATGAAGATGGAAATCCTGCTTGAGCCAACATCAAACAAGCTCATGGTAGGTGACTTGTACGATTCTTATGATCAAGCTTGTGACAACTGGAAAGCAACAATAGTGCGATTCTTTATGAATCAAAACTTGTCCAGGTTATGGATCAACGGTAAAGAATTTAGAATTGCTTTAAAACTCTCCCGATGTGTCCACAAAACCACTTAGCAATGACACGTCGATTGATTTTCAAAATCGATTTTCTGATATCAATTCGGTGAGATAGTAACTCACTAGTTCACTCTTATCGTGTTGTCTGCTTTGAGATATTTTCCGATATATGAGACATGTGAGTACGATGAATCCTAATACTTATGTGTTAGAAGATTCAATACTACAGCTGTAAATCCTATCAAGAAGATTCTTCTTAAATTGAATCTTCTGATCACAAGTGATCCTCACGGATTTGAAGGTTACTCCAACGCAACCTGGGCGAATGACAAAAGCATATTCGCCCCCCCTTTATTGCTAACTGTTTTTTATGCATGCTAATTTAAAGATGGTGGATGGAGGGGGGGGGGGGGGGGGGGGTGGGGGGGGGGGTGGGGGGGGGGGGGGTGGGGGGGGGGGTGGGGGGGTTTTGGGGGGGGGTGGGGTGGGCGTAGGGGCGGGGGGTGGGGGGGGGGGGGGGGGGGGGGGGGGGGGGAGGGGGGGGGGGGGGGGGGGGGGGGTGGGGGGGGGGGGGAGGGGGAGGGGGGGAGGGGGGGGGGAGGGGGGGGGGGGGGGGGGGGGGGGGGGAGTGGGGGGGGGGGGGGGGGGGGGGGGGGGGAGTGGGGGGGGGGGGGGGGGGGGGGGGGAGGGGGGGGGGGGGGGGCCATATTCGTCCCCCTGCTTTATTGCTAACTATTTTATGCAGGCTATTTAAAGATGGTGGAGGAGGTCCCTGATTCCAGCTAACTCACAAGATCCATAGCCACATGCTCATGAAAGCTCAAGTACATGTTTTAAGACTTCTGCTACTCTGACACCACACATCTTTCTAGAAGTGTCAAAGTGTTAAAGTTAAAGAATTTCAAGAAAGATGCAACATTAAAGCTTTTCAAGAATGATATGAGCATGTCGGTCCAGAAGTCGCAAGTCCACAAGATGGCAAAGTTACAAGATGGCGTAGAGATTGTGCTTGGTTGATGATCTCAAGATGCTCAAGATCACTATGTCAAATACAAGTTCAAGGAACAAGCTCAATCCAAGAAGTCAATGATCACTACAACATATTCACAAGAGAAAGTCAAGAGTACGAGCTAAAGACTAAGGATAAAGCATAGTATGCTAGGTTTAAAGTTTGTAAATTGGAGTGACCTCCCTTAGGGGGAGATTGTTGGAAACACGAAAAGTGTCGGTCACTTCCAAGTTGTAACAAGTCTTAGCTCGTAGTTAGAATCAGGATTAGATTAGTAATCTAGTCCGGCCCAAGGCCCATGGGTGGCCCAATTCAGCCCATGGCCGGCCTCATAGTAGTATAAATAGTCCCTCTCCTAGTCTTGGAGAGGGTTGGTTGTTCCATTTTCCATTACACTTCATTAATACATTCATCCATTTTCCATCCAAGTTTTCTCTAACATCCCAACCCACATCTCACTCTTGTTCTTGCTTGATCTTAAGATTACTAGAATTCTACAAATATAGCTTAGTTGATCTTGTTAAAGTCTTTTTTCAATTTTTCCGGCTCAAAATTATATGTAAGCAAAACATGAAACACAGATAAGGACATTAACAAAAAAAGTCGTTTAGTAAAGTAATAAAAAGATTAAAAATTAATGTCATAACTCATAACATAAAACTGGCCATAGATTTGATTATGTACCTTTTGATGTAGTCAAAGAAAGCTCATTAGATCCTATAGATTGATGTGGGGGCTTAGGATGTTCATGATTCCACAAATAATGCAGTAGAAAATTCAAAATCCAAACTGGAAAAACATCAAACACCTAAACTACATTACACATTTATTCCTATTACGACACATCTAAGCCCAAACAAATGACCAAAAATCCTTCAAGAAACATAAAACAGATATTCAACTTTAGTTCGGATACTCCTATGCCTCACTAAAACCATAAGAACTTCGATTCTATGTAAATTTTAAGGAATAAATACACCTGCAAACCAATTCGGATGCCCCAATATTCCATACTTAAAAAAGTGTGAAACCTTGTGAATCACTAAAAAGAGTGAAACCTGCTTCTAAATTTTTTTTGTGCTTACATATTAGTTTCCTTAATCCTGCTACTGCTAGCGAACCATGCATGATTGTCGACTCTTCCCTGCCCCCCATCTTTCTCGATGATTAAATCTGCTATGTTGTCGGATTCATTTGTAGTGGCGGTGATTGGATCACTAACGCGGTAAATAGGGCGGTGGATTTGTGTGTTAGGTTGTGTGTATGAGGAGGAAGGAGGTAGGCGAGAGAGAAAAGAGATATAGTGTATTCTGTGTGTTTTTTGTGTTATATGTTAGAGAAAGACACGTATCTAGACAGATTATTTTATTTATTAGTTACTGTTCATTCACTTTAAAAAAGTATTTAAATGAGATTACTGTAGAAAGTGTCTGTATAAAATAAAAATGACTAAGCAAATAAAGTGATTATTTAATGATAAAGTGACTATTCATTTGAATAAAAAAATATTAAATATGAATTACTGTTCATGATGTGAGGAGAAACACAATCATAAATGTTATTTTTTATAATATGTAATTTAATAAATTAGACACTGCTATTTTTAAAGCTTTTAAAATATATATATATGCAATTATGATTTTAATTTGTATATATTTGCAGTTATAAGTACTTGAAGGAATATATATAATCATTATAACTATTCCTTATAAAATTGTGATTTTATTTGACAAAACAAATACTACAAGGGTGTTTGTATATGTTTATTTTTTGGTTATCTATTTGCAAGGAATTTATCGGAACGTATGTGAGCTTGAGTTTTTAAAATAAATGGACATGTATAGAACTTGTTCGTTTGACGCAGAATCTAATAAAAGCTTTTAAAATTTACAAACTTTTAAAAGATAAGCTACTCAAAGAGAAGTTTCTATAATATTTAAAGATTCATAGTATTAATATCAAGCCTTAATGATACTATCAAATGTCAAGCCTTAAGGGTGCGTTTGGTATGGGTATATGGGAATGGGGTTATGGGTTTCATAGTGATTAAAGATGTTTGTTTAGTGGGCTCAGGAATGAAATGGGTATATCATAGCCATAGACTCATTACCCACCAATTTGGTGTCTATGAAATCCATTTTGTGGGCTTCTCTCTTTTCCACTACAAAATTCAAATATCTATACACTTTTTGTGAGAACTCGTATTTTCTGAAGGTAATATTTTATTCAGATTTATTGCTCGTTTCATAAAATAATAGTTTTATATTATTTTTACTTGCCATGACAGAATATTGTCATTTTTCACCGTCTCGATTTCATTTATTCATTTCTATTGATCAAGGAAGCCACGTGTCCACAAAATTATCCCGAATGAGATTTTATTTCATTTTTCATGATTTTCCATGTTTCCGTGAGTTTCGTCATTTTTGACTTAATTTACGTTTTTACCAAAAGTGTCAGGCTAGGAGCTAAATTAAATTATGAAAACTTTAAGTAAATTCAAGTTTTATAAAACTTTGCCATATTTTCTTTTTTTTCTTCTTTTGGGGCCGGTCCAACATACACCAACACACACACCTTTTATTTAATTTAAGCCCACTATTTTTTTGAGCCCAATCTCCCTTTCCCTTATATCATAACCGAATAATCATAACAGATACATAGATAGCATCGACTTGTATGTGTTCTCTGCTTCTTTTCCCCACTTCGTCACAAAACAAATCCAAAATAAACCACCATTTGATCTTCGAAACTTCAAGAACCCCTCTCTTTTAGCATCAAATCAACCCACTATAAAACCTTAAATCACTCCTCAATGCTAATTACACCATGCATCTTACTCACAACCTTTATTATAGATGATCATTCATTGTCGAGTTTTAAGGGTTTTCTTTGTGAAGGAAGCAATTAGGGTTTGATTGGGAAGGATTTGGGTTAATAAAAAAATCAAGAAAGTGTTTGGGTTCTTGCTTCTTGGTTCGGCAGCCCCTACACCCCACTTAGGGTTTATGTTTTGATTTTCAACCATCAATCTTGGTGTTGTAAGTATCCCTAAATTTACCTATTCAATTATTTGATTCTTGAGTTATTACATATGGTTGATTGGTAATCTTTTTAAGCATGCATTCATTTGATCTTGAGAATATTAGTTTGATCTAAAAATGATGTTATAGTGTATGAGGTATGCTTAGGGAGGTAATTTGGTAGCTTTTTATGCTGATTGATGATGTTTGAATGCGTTTAGATTAGGTTTTACATAGATTGTTAGGGACTGTTTTGAGTCCAGGTAGGTGGTCGGGCTTGTTTTTCCAAAAAATTGTGGTTATGCCTACTATATTATTGGATATTGGGATAGTATAACTTAGGGCGTCTATGTGGTCGAATTGGATGCTAAACATCTCCTTCGGATGAAGGAGAGTTATGACCTTTTTTACGGAAAGAAGGTCAAAACTGGAGCTGTTGTTGGAAAACGTGTTTTGCTCCAGGTTTTGGTATAATAAAACTTGATTTTAAAACATGGTTAGATACTGGCATTATTAATCTAAAGTCTCATTTTTGTTTCAACCTCATAGCTATCACGGTTTGTTTTTATCGCCGTTATACGAAAATAGCCAATTCTGACCCTTAGCTTAGAAAACGTATAAATCTGCAGGTTGGTTGAACTAAAGGCCTAAGTTTTTAAAGCTTGGGTCCATTGCTAACAATCATGTAGGGGCTCCGCACTTTGGCCCTCACCATATTACTATGTTTGGTTTAGGAATTAAGCCCAAAACGGCGAAACTAAGAATTTTTCAGCCAATTTTTTGGTGTGACCTTTAGTCAGTAAAAATCCATTTATCGCAATTGTAATTGATCTCAATGAATGGCTTGATGGTTTGGAAGTAAACTTTAGATCTTTCCAGAGGAAAAAGAATAAATTTGTATCTTTTATGGTTTAGGATTGATGCACTTATGAAGTTGTGGTAAATTTGAATATGGGTTTTTAGTCTAGGAAGAGAATAAGTAAAAAAAAACATAACTATTTGGAATGGATAAGAATTGCTTAGTGGCCTTAAGAGAACATTCATTTGGGTTTATTTCAGGTCCTAAATTATTAGGAAAAGTCAAAACGCGAAGGTTTAGTCATTGTGCAATATCGTTCTTATGTAATACTAATATTGTGTGTTTTTTACTATTATTATTATCATACTTATTTTAAGTCGCGACGTGTTTATAGGATCTCGGTAATCTCTTGATGTTCTTTCTTCATATCCGGTTTATCAATTGATCTTCTATATCGGTGAGTACATAGGCCCCTTTTTCCATTATATTGTTTTAAATTACGGTGTTGAGATTGAGATTACTAGGATTGGATAAAGCATTGAATTTTCTCAAAATGTTGCTACTGAAATTATTTATTGCCTAAGTCCCTGTCTGTAGTGTTTGCCGGAAAATCATGAACAATTAAATCACGTTAGTGAGCGCGACAATGTTATGGGTGGATGCCACTGGGACGACTATCCCGTTTGTCAATGATTCTGGTTTGTATAGCCTTTGTGACGCATTTCATTTGAGATTACTTGAGGTAGTTGCAGAATACCTTACATTAGGGGCTCATGAGTTAAGGTTTCATTGTCATGTACTTAGTGCAATAATACTTGATTTCCCCCCCCTTGAAATTGTTAATACTTGTGTTTACTGTTCCTTTCGATATTTATTTATAATATGTTATTCCCATCAATTTTGTTGACGTTTTCTCATTTGTAAATCTCAGGTAATCTGCTTAACTCTTGAGGGTTGGAAGCTCGATGGTATATCAAGCGGCTATGGGCGTTTTGTGTGTTTTAAAAATGGTGCTTGTTGGTCAAGTCATGTGACTTAAAAACTTTGTCGTTGTCAGTCGTGTTTAAACTTATGTCATGTATGGTACTTTAAATTGTGGGCCCGCGTATAACTCTGATGTTTTGTCAAGCACCTGTAATGTATGACTTTTAATGTCTTTTTTGTGACTTGTAATCCTAGAATCTTGTATGATGATGTGGCACCCCTTGACATGACCCATTAATTCCGCATTTGGGGGTTCTCACAGATAGGTCAGAGCAGGGTTATAGGGAAACTAGGTCTGTTTTCAAAACTTAGTCTATAACCAAAAGTTCAAAAGTCACATCGTTGGGTCTCAAAAACACAGAATCGCCATCGCTATTTGATATCCACCGGGTAACTTAAATCCTTACTTGTTATTTATGATTGATATTATAATGTTTGTTACATGAATACGTTAAAATATTACCTTATCGTAGTACGTTCATTTCTCATTTAAATAACGTATGAAGTATTGAATTATGCCTATCGATATCATGATATTATTTTAATCATTTTAATGTATACGTTATTCGATCCTAAATCACTCGTGCTTACTATATATATTCTTTCCTATGTTTCCTTTTATGTTATTGTACTTTCAGACCGTTATCTTTTGTACGTTCTATTTAATAACACTATGTGGTTATGTTAATTATGTTGATTTATGGGTGTAATTTTGCCCACTTTTGTAACACCCTTAAATTTGAAGCTATGTTATCTCGGAAATGTTAATGAAAAACTATGTGCTTTTGATTGTAGGCATTTTGTTTATCATTGTTTTTTTTTTGGGTTTTTGTGTTTTATTTTGTGTGTGTTTTTTTTTGTCTTTGTTATTTTCTTTTTTGCTTTTGTTATGTTTTTTTTTTTTTTTTTTTTTTTTTTTTTTTTGTTTTTTTTTATATTTTGTTTTTCTTGATTTTGTATTTTTGTAGGGGAATTCTGTTTTTTTTGATTTGTTGCTTTTTTAATTTTTTTTTTCTTCTTTTGAATGGTCTTGGTTTTTTTTTGTTATATTTTTTTTATTTTTTTTTTTTTTTGTTTCGATTTTGTTGTTCCTTGCATATTCCAATCGTTTTTTTGTCACTCCAACACATTGCTTGTTGAAATTAAATTTCGATGTCATGTTTATTCTCCATGAGAAGTGCATACCATGTTAATTATTAATCTGAAATTAATTTGTCATGTTGAATCTCATCCCTCTAATCTTGCAAATTTTGATTTAACATACTCCTACAAGTTCTCACCGAATTTTGTATTTGTTGTTGTCATGTTGAAAGGAATTTTGCCTCTTTGAGACGTCATGGAAGCTTTTAAGGTCGCGGGATCGCGCCGTGCTGCTATGGAAAAGGATTATTGCCGATGTGTGGGTCAGGCTATCACGAGGCTCCGAGAAGAAAAAAAAAAAAACGAGCTTCTCGTTCAAATATGAAGGATGTCTAGTTCTGGTGGATTGAGCATAAGACATTTATGAATGGTAAAATCCTCTTTTAACGGTACGGGGGGATGTGGTGGGGTTAACTGATGGATGGAAACTCTTGAGCCAGTGTTTGAGAATTGCCAGTGTGCTGAAACAGGATAAGTGGTGTCATGAGCCAGCATGTCGAGGGTCGAGCCCTTCTTGGTGGAATGGGAACATTCGTACTTTGGGTCTCGAGAATGCGAACAAGATTCCATGGACTGAATTTAAAGAGATGATGACTACCGAGTACTGCCCAGACACAGAAATTCAAAAAAATGGAACATGAATTATGGAAACCTACTTGAAAGGAGATGACATTGAGACCTAATCAACCGATTTCATGAACTTTCCTTGATGTGCCCGAATTGGGTCCCTATGAGAACAAGAAAATCAAGAAGTTCATAAAGGTTTTCTGAAAGCTTAAGGGAAACATCACTTCATCCAAACTTCTTTGCTATGATGCGTTACATGGCACGTGATGTGTGGTGGGAGCAATCAGTGCAGGGTAAGGATCTAGGTCTGGTGATGGTGGAAAAAGGAAATAGGATGATAACCGCCGAACAACCAGGACGACACACAGTAACCGAAACAATCAGAGAACCTTTCCAACAAGAGGCATGAAACCCACAAAGTTATTATGCGGTCTGTCCTGTTGGCCACACTGATCGCATAAGGATATACAGGTCCCCACCCATATTTATGAAATGTGTAATTGGCACCCCGTGGGTGCATGTGCCAAGATGTGTGTAGGTGTCGAAAGGTAGACATGAAGAAAAGGATGTTAGGGTTAGATATGGTCGATGGTGACCATAACGAAGTGGAATGTTGGGGATTGGTGGCAGAGGGACATACCAGGAACAATGTTCCAAGGGAGGGAATGTGCAAAATAACAGAGGCTCGAGGTAAGAGCGTACCAAGTGGTGGAAAATGTGCTCAGGACCAAAAGTTGTAAGGGTACGTAATCCTTAATGACATATTTGCAAATTGTTTTATTTGATTCGGTGCTGAATTGAAATTGAAAGGAGTTTTTGTGTCTCAGGGAACAATACCCATTTCTTGATATCAACCCAGATAAGTAGCCTTAGGCTCTAGTTACGAAGTAGAATTAAAGCGATGGGAAGCTTGCTAGGTTCCAAATATAGCATGCATGGCTTGTACCTTCATTAGAGTTGCTTAATCATGTGTTTAAAATCGACCTGCTCCCGACTCGCTTAGGCAGTTTTGATGTTATTGTCGGCATGGACTGGTTAGCTCACCATCATGCCTCTATCATTTGTGATGAAAGAATCGTGCGTATTCCTCTCCCTGATGGTCATGTTCTAGACATCTATGGCGAAAGGCCGGATGTCTATCCAAAATCTCTTTTATGTATCAAGGCTGATGAGAAAAGACTTGATGACATTCATGTTGTGCGCGAATTCCCTGGGGTGTTTCCGGATGATTTATCTGGGTTGCCGCCCATTCGTGAAGTTGAGTTTCGTATTGATCTTGTTCCGGGTGCTCTACCTGTTGCTAAGGCACCCTACCGTCTAGCTCCGTCTGAAATGAATGAATTATCAAACCAACTCGAGGAATTGCAAGAAAAAGGTTTTATTAGGCCAAGTAGTTCGCCGTGGGGTGCTCCTGTACTTTTTGTCAAAAAGAAAGATGGTGCCATGAGAATGTGTATTGATTATAGGGAATTAAATAAGTTGACCATTAAGAACCGTTACCCTCTCCCTCGGATTGATGATCTGTTTGACCAGTTGCAAGGTGCTTGTTGTTATTTCAAGATAGAATTTCGATCAGGCATCACAGTTGCGAGTTCAAAAATGATATTCCGAAAACCGCGTTCAGAACCTTTATGGTACCTTTGAACTTTACCGTTATGCCGTACGGGGAACTTACCAATGCTCTGCCGTCTATTTATGGATTTGATGAAACCATCGTTGCAAAACCCTACCTTGATAAATTTGTCATCGTCTTTATTGACGATTATCATCATTATTCTAAGTCTGAAAAGGGATCATGAAACCATTTGAGAACCTATTTAATTCTCCTTTAAGAAAGAAAAAGCTCTACGCCAAATTATTAAGTGTGACTTTGTTGAAAGAGGTCTAATTTTGGGTCATGTGGTTAATCAGGACAGGTATCATTAGACCCAAGTTAAAATTAAAGCGTTAAGAACTGGATAAAGCTCCGAAGTCGCCGACTGAAATTCGTTTTCCTAGGTATTAGCGGGTGGTATCTACGCAGATCATTGAAAATTTTCTCAACGATACGCCAAACCGTTAACCTTGTTGACTCAGAACTGAAATTAAAGATTATGTATGGGGAAGATCAGAGTAAGGCCCTTTTAGATATTGAAGGAAAAGTTGTGCATGCTTCCGGTGTTACGCTTCTCTGATGGACAAACGACTTTGTGGTCTATTGTGATGCGTGCTCACCAAGGTTTTAGGTTGTCTGTACTATCGCAACGAGGTTAAGGTCTTGCCTATGCATCGCTGACCGTTATGGGTCCTATGAAAAGAATTTACCACGCTTATGGACCTGGGTTGGTGCGTAGGTATTGCATTGAAAATCTGGAGACACTACTCTATGGTGACAAAATTTTGTATCTACAGGAATCACCGAGTCTCCAGTACATCTTTGGACTAAAAGGATTTGAATATGCGCCAAAAGGCGATGTTGGAACTTCTTAAGTGATTATGAGTGTGAAATCAATATCATCGGGGAAAGAAAGTCAGTAGCTGATGCCCTTAAGTAGAAAGGAAGGTCTTAAGCCTAGGAGAGTGAGTGCACTGAGTTTACCATTTCAGTCTAACCTCAGAACCAGGAATTTTAGAAGCTCAGAGAGAAGCTGCAAAGGATCTTAAGTTCCAAACCGCAAGGTTGCGAGGATTAGACGCTCAATTTGAAGTAAAAGAAATGGAGCAATCCCACTTTTGTTGGTATAGAATTTGGTGTGCCCTCAACTGAGGTATGAGGAAGGTAATCTAGGACGAAGTCATGCTTCAAGATATTCAGTACATCTGGTTCGGGATAAGATTGTACTATGATTTGCCGTGATGTATATGGTGGCCAGGTAAGAGAAGAGATATAGCTGATGAGTATGTTAATAGATGTTTTAATTGTTAAGGTGAAAGCCCGAAACCAGAAACCTTCAGGTCTGCTCCAACAACCAGAAACCTTGAATGGAAAGGGAAAAGTTAAACCTTTAGATTTAGTGGGTAAGTTAGAGAAGCAGTAGTGGCTATGTTCGACTTTGGAGTCATTGTGGATAGGTTGACCAAATCCTGCTCACTTCCTGCCGATTCGTGAAGATTACAAAACAGAGAAGCTAGCGCGTATTTACATCAATGAAATAGTAACCAAGCATGGGGTTCCAGTTTCCATTATCTCCGATCGTGACGGTAGGTTTGCATCTCATTTTTGGCAAGTTCTACAGAAGGCGTTGGGGTACTCAGGTGTTTCATGAGTACTGCATATCATCCTGAGAGGATATGCCAGAATGTGGCGTTTCCCATTCAAACATTGGGAAGACATCTTGCTCGCGGGCATGTGTTATGGATTTTGGTGCAGTTGGGATACTCACCTTCCGTTGGTTTGAATTTTCTTAATACAGTTATCACAAAGCATCAAGTGATCACCATTCGAGGCATTGTACGGCCCGTACTTGTAGGTCACCAGTGATCTGGAACTGAGGTCGGATGGGAAGTCAAATTAATCGGGCTGGTTAGTTTACAAGAGATTACTGAGAAGATTGTGGCAAATTAGAGAAAGGTTAAAGACAGCTAGAATAGAAGCGGCAAAAGGTGTTATGCCGATAGGAGGTCGAAACCTCTTGAGTTCAAGTTGGAGAATCGAGTAGCTATTGCGTAGTATCTCCTTGGACAAGGAGTTGTGCGATTTGGTTTAAAGGGAAAGTTAGCACCTCGTTTCGTTGGACCTTTGAGATTGTCGAGCGCATCGTCCCAGTGATATCGGTTGAGATTGCCGCAAGAGTTTGAGTTTTGTATCCTGTGTGTTCCATGTACTCTAATCTTAAGATGTGTTTGGCGGTTAGGTCGGGACTATACAAATACCATTAGAAGAGATGCGGGTGAACGACAAGGTGTATTTCATAGAGGAGCCCGTCCCGAAAATCAGGGGGATAGGCAAATCACAGAGTTTACAGCGTAGTTGGCTTCAATCGTCATAAGTTCCGTTGGGACTCTCTTCGTGGTGTCTGAATTCACTTGGGAACGAGAAGACAGTCCAAGGCATGTATCCTCAATCTATACTTGTACTTATCCAACATTCGTCTACTGGCTTGAATTGATGGCCAGAGTTCCTTTTGGAGGGTCGACTGTGAGAACTCGTATTTTCTGAAGGTAATATTTTATTCAGATTTATTGCTCGTTTCATAAAATAATAGTTTTATATTTTTACTTTGCATGACACGAATATTGTCAGTTTTACCGTCTCGATTCATTTCTTCATTTCTATTGATAGGAAGCCACGTGTCCACACAAAATTATCCGAATGCGATTTTATTTCATTTTCCTGATTTTCCATGTTTCTCAGTGTGTTTCGTCATTTTTGACTTAAATTTACGTTTTTACAAAAGTTCGGGCTAGGAGCCTAAATTAAAAATTATGAAAACTTTAAGTAATTCATGTTTTTATAAAACTTTGCCATATTTTCTTTTTTTTCTTCTTTTGGGGCCGGTCCAACATACACCAACACACACACCTTTTATTTAATTTAAGCCCACTATTTTTTTGAGCCCAATCTCCCTTTCCCTTATATCATAACCAAATAATCATAACAGATACATAGATAGCATCGACTTGTATGTGTTCTCTGCTTCTTTTCCCCCTTCGACACAAACACCCAAAAAACCACCATTTGATCTTCAAAACTTCAAGAAACCTATCCCTTTTAGCATCAAATCAACACCACTATAAACCTTAATCACTCCTCATTGATAATATCCACCATGCATCTTACTCAAACCTTTGATTTTTAGATGATCATTCATTGTCGAGTTTTAAGGGTTTTCTTTGTGAAGGAAAGCAATTATGGTTTATTGGGAAGGATTCTGGGGGTTTAATAAAAAAAATCAAGAAAGTGTTTGGGTTCTTGCTTCTTGGTTCGGCAGCCCCTACACCCCACTTAGGGTTTATGTTTTGATTTTCAACCATCAATCTTGGTGTTGTAAGTATCCCTAAATTTACCTATTCAATTATTTGATTCTTGAGTTATTACATATGGTTGATTGGTAATCTTTTTAAGCATGCATTCATTTGATCTTGAGAATATTAGTTTGATCTAAAAAATGATGTTTAATAGTGTATGAGGTATATAATGCTTAGAGGTAATTGGTAGCTTTTTATGATGATTTGATGATGGTTTGATAGTTTTAGAATGTTTAATAGTATTGTTAGGGACTGTTGAGAACCAGTAGGGTTGTCGGATTGTTTTCTCAAACATTGTTTGCTTATGCTACTCATATTATGGATATTGGGATAGTATACACTTAGGGTTTTATGTGTGTGAATTGGATGCTCAAACACTCCTACGGATATTGAGGGTTATGAACTTTTTACGGAACAAGAAGGTAAAACTGGAGCTGTTGTTGGAAAACGTGTTTTGAATTTTTTATTTTTTTTTTCCAGGTTTTTTTTTGGGTTATATAAAACTTGATTTTAAACATGGTTAGTACGAGGCATTATAATCTAACTTCTGCCAATTGGTTTTCAACCTCTTAAGCTATCACGCTTTAGGATTTTTAGTCGGTTTTATACGAAAACTAGCCAAGTCTGACCCTTACTTTGAAACGTTATAAATCTGCAGGTTGGGCTTGAACTAAAGGCCTAGTTTTAAAGCAGGGGTCAATGCTAGAAACTCATGTAGAGCTCAGCACTTGGGCCACATCTTATTACTATTTTGGTTTAGGAATTATGACCAAAAACGGCGAAACTAAAAGAATTTCAGCATTTTTTGGTTTTGACCTTTAGTCAGTTAAAAAATCCATTTTTCCCTAATTGGTATTGCTCTCAATGAATGGCTTGATGTTTTGGAAAAGAAAACTTTAAGATCTTTCAGAGGAAAGTGAATCAAAATTGTATTTTTAAGGTTGTGGATTTATGCACTTATGACGTTGGGTAAATTCTGAAAATGGGTTTTTTACGTCTAGGAAGAGAACGTAAAAAATAAATATTTGGATGGATTGAGAATTGCTTAGTTGGCACTAAGAGGCACATTCACTGAAGGTTTATTTCAGGTCATAAACTTATTAGAAAAGTCAAAACGCGAAGGTTTAAGTCATTGGCAATATGTTCTTATTTAATACCTAATATTGATGTGATTTATACTATCATAATAATATCATACGTATTTTAGTCGCGACTTGCTTTATAGGTCTCGGCTATCTCTATGATGTACTTTTTCCATAAATCCGGTTTTCTCATATTGATCACTATATCGGTGGAGTACCATAGACCCTTTTTCCATTGATACTTAGTTGTTAAATTACGGGGTGAGATTACATGATTGGAACAAAAGCATAGATTTTTAATTCAAACTGTAGCTACCTGAAAATTATTATTGCTAAGTCCCATTTGCTCGTTGTTTTTGCCCGGAATCAGGAACTATTAAATCAAGACAATTGTAGTGAGCTAGCGAATGTTATGGGTGGATTCCATCGGGAACTGACTATCCGTCTGTTCTATGAATATGGTTTGTATCGCCTGTGGCATTTACATCTTTGAGATACTTGAGTGTTAGTAGCAGACATACCTTACATTCAGGGGCTCACGAGTTAGGTTTCAGTGTCATGTACTTAGTTGCAATAATACTGTGAGTTCCCCCCCCCATGACATTGTTAATACGTGATGTTCCTGTTCTATGATTATTTATTATACCTATGTTATTCACTCAACTTTTGTGACGTTCTTTCATGTTTAATCTCAGGTAATAATGCTTAAAACTTTGAAGGTTGGAAGCTCGAAAGGATATCAAGCGGTATGGGCGTATTTCTTGCTGTTTGTTTTAAAAAGTGGTGCTTGTTGGTCAAGTTTTTTTTTTTTTTTCCATGATTTCTTTGGTGGTATTTTTTTTTGATTTATTTTCTTTTTTTTTTTGTGTTGGGTTATGTTTGGTTTTTGTTCTTGTGTTATATTTTTGGTTTTCTTTGTTATGATTGTTTCTTTGCTTTTTCTGTTTTTTTTTTTACTTTTTATTTTTTGTTTTTTTTTTTTTTTTGTAATTTGCACTTGTTTTTGGGGGGTTTTTTTATTTTTTTGACCTTTGTGTTTGTTTTTGTTTGTTTCTTTTGACTTAAAACTTTGTTCGTTGTCAGTCGTGTTTAAACTTATGTATTGTATGGTACTTTAAATTGTTGGGCACCCGTTAAACTCTGATGTTTTGTTCATGCACCTGTAATGTATGACTTTTAATGTCTTTGTTGTGACTTGTAATCCTAGAATCTTGTATGATGACGTGGCACCCCCTTGACCCATGACCCAATTATATTCCGCATTTTGGGGGTCTCACACTTTTTTCATACCATATTTTGTCATCCAAACATAAACAATCGTAATCATACACTTTTTCATATCCATTGTCATTCTACGCCATACCAAATCCGATACCCATTGTGATTCCTAACAACAAACCAAACGGCCCCTAAATTTATTAACTTTCTTTTTTGTCTGACTTTTTAACATTAAAAAACAAGCCTAAACTACAATATTAATATGCGCTTTTACGAGAAAATATTGGTTGTCTAAAACTTGAGTTTTAGACATAAGCAAAAATTCAATTTTTCATCAAAAAACAAAACCGGTACATTACACGGGTCCGAATGCCTCGTTTAAAGTAAGCTTGAGCTTTTGGGTATGATTAGTTACATTAATACTCTTAGCTAAACACAAGAAAGCTTGTTTAGAGAATCAACACGTGTTTATCCCTTTTGCTTTTGATACATTTGGTTTCTTAGCACCGGAAGCAAAGGAGTTTTTGACTAGGGTTCAACGGGTTGTGCAAACTAATTTTTTGACCCCTAAGACACAAAACTTTATTTTTAGTAGGATTGGTTTTCCCATCCAAAAAGGGGTTGCGGCGCAGCTTGTTGCTCGTTTGCCCGCCATCTTATTGTAAACGTTGGTAATTAGTTTATGAGTATTTATTGTGTATTTCGTGCTAATTTATGTATCATAAATTCATAATATATATATATATATATATATATATATATATATATATATATATATTTAAAGAGATATGAGAATAAAAGATTAAGATCATGCTTCGACTCCAGCTCTCGCAAACTTAACTTCTATTAGCTCCACCCCAGCTACCTTTGCCAAACATGCTATTATTTGGCTTATCACCAAACTAAACTTAAAATTAAAAATTGAGAAAAACTCGTAAGCACCAAAGTAAACTTAAATACCCCTTATGTTTTTTAAGTTTCTTTGATAGTTATGATTTTCTTCGTTTCTACGATTCTTTATAGCCAATATAATTGTAAATAGTCTAAAATAAAGATACTAAAAACAAAACAAAAATGTGAGTTGGCAAAATTAAATAATTATAAGATATATCAACTGGTGTTCGTAACGACGTCGTTTTGAATTGTCCCAATTTCGTACTTACTTTTAAAAAAGTCCGGCCTACTTTCCTTTTTCTATAATAGTTGTGTGTCACACACACATACATACATGCGTACCCTCGAATCTTCTGGATTACACACACATACACATAGATTTGTCAAAAGGGGAGAATCAGGGTTTGACTTTGTGGGTTTCTTTTGATCACGGTGTGAGGGGGTGTTGGTGCCATGAGATTATGTTTGGTTAATGAAAATACAAGGTTTAAGGTTTCAATTTTGAGGGTTTTTGGTACCGGATGGTTGTTTTTGTTTATGGTCGATCCATGTTCAATTAAAGGTATCTATATGTTTTTAGCTCAGTTTGTTTACTATAAAGGTTTTGTAATATACTGAAAACACTTTGGTTTTGGGTTAGATGTTAACATAAATGTTGATGTTGCTTTTAGCTTACGGTTTGTGACTTTTATACAACCACCTTATGACTTATTTGGTTTTATGAATAAAGAGGTGACAATATTATTTCTGGAAGTATTAATTTTGGGGTATTGATTGCGTTTAGGTTTGGCTCCTATCTTGGGTCACACTAGAACCGCAAATCATCTAACAAGTTCTAGCATGACACTTTTGATTTGATAGATGTTTTTGGATTTCTAATTTGCTAGATGATTTTGTGATATTGAGGTGCATTCTAATTAAACTTTATTGTGGCAAAATCTGATGCTCTTTGTCTGATTATGGAACACTTGTCGTTGGAAACGAACACATAGGCTTGTATTTTTGCGGGGCTACATGACTTTTATTATGGTTACAGCTACACCCAACAGTTTTTGTTAGCTCTATATTTGCATACCTAAGCCTCTTTGTATATAAGTATCGACCCTGGTGTATTGGCAAGGCAACCACACCTGAATTGAGGTTGCAACCACGTCCGTTGTTGTACCATGTATGAATATGCTCTGCAAGGCAAAAAAAGGGAATCACTCTTGCTGCAAATCATCTAGCAAGTTCTAGCATGACACTTTTGGTTTGATGTTCTAGCTAAGCCCGACAGTTGGTGTTAGCTTTACATTTGCAACCCTTATCCTCTTTATATATAAGTATCGATCATGGTGTATTGACAAGGAAACCACACCTAGATTGAGGTTGGAATTGTAACACCCACAAAATAGGTCGCAGCAGAAATATGTCCGGGACGTTACTTCATAATACCGCAACACAAGATATGAGAGAACGACCTCTAAATGAGTCGTTTGAAAAGTAATCTCGTTGATTTAATTGAAATTGAACTTGTTATAACATTTGTCCCAAAGTTGTATCGAGATTTGATAGTTTGAATGTAAGAAGAAATCCATGAATACAATCTTGTAAAGTTTGGACTCCAATGCACATCAGATATACCAAGCATCTAATTCACCTGAGAAATACATGCTTAAAAGTGTCAACATAAAGTTGGTGAGTTCATAGATTTATGTAAGTATAAAAGTTGGACCGCAAGGTTTTAAAGTATGTATTGCATGGTATACAACATTCAGAACAGTAAGTATAAATGCGGGATCAAATGAGTGTATTTTCTACTGCTTCATCACTGTATCATGTAAAATGTTTAGTGACTAGTGACGTTCAATAAAAACAGTGTGGACCACAAGATTTCAAAGTGCATGACATTGTAACACATACAATATCACAAAATGTAATTACGATTCCCTAAGCTCATGACACTGACGCTCGAACAAGAAATGGATGGCAAGTTAATGCCATGTATGGCCCGTGTAGATGTCAACCCGTAACATCTCAAATCCGACATGGTATACATCTGTTAGTTCAATCCGTCAAACTAGTGAGAGCTACTCACCCGAACGGAGATGTCAATCCCAAATAGATCTATTTATAACACTCGCGCTTACACAATGTAATTAACATTTCATGATAATGGGAGTGTGGGTTATTGTTACTTAGGCACGCTATGTAATTATTGTAAAAATTAGAAAGTATTGTACTTGTGTCCTTTTGTAAAATGAGCAATGTATCCCTCCTTGAGATATGTAAATGAGTATGAAAACGAGTATGTAAACAAGTTTGTAAACGTGTATGTAAATGAGTATGTAAACAAGTTATGAAATCAAGTATGTAAACGAGTTTGTAAATGCGCATGTATTCTCCCTCAAAATAGTTAAAAAGAAGTAAAATAGGAGCCATGAAACTCACATCAAGTGAATGTATTGATTATAGAAAATCAAATAAGTGAAACATCACGAGTGATCTGAAATGCAACCTAATTAAAATTACGTTCTGATGAGTTATAGTGTAATTAAAAAAAATACTACAAATGCCATAATAATCAAGTTATAACACCAACTAATAGTATTTGTTTTAATTTTAAAATTGGACGAAACAATGTTTAAATTACGCTTGATATTTAATGTCCAAGTACATGTACTTTGTAAAATATCACCTTTGATCGATAAATAATTATTGTCGATATCGTTTGATTTATTATTTTTATTATTTATAAAGTGTCACAATATATAGGTCAAGTGTTTTATAAAATAATATTTATAAAGTTTTAAACCGCGTATAAATATTATACAAGTAATGCTAAAATATTTTCTAAGGTTCTTATAGCCCAAACGAACCAACACTATTCATGTCAGGAAAATAGTGCAGAAAATTATTTATAAAAATTAACTAGCTTTTATAATTTCTAGTTAAAAATCTATACACTTCTAGTCCCCGAAAACTTGATGTTTGTAGTAAAACGTCATTACAAACAAGTTTGTAGTTTTACACTTTAGCTGAATTGGACCCGAAAGCCCTCAAAAGCACCAATTTCGAAGTTCACAGTTTCTCGCTGTTTTTCATAACTTTCTCGTTTTAAATTCGTTTTATGCGTTCTTTATATGTACGAAATCGTGTCGAGATAATCTATCAAAATATCATGTTCACATATTTTATAATATTTGAACGATAAAACAGTTTTTATAAAATAATTTATATAAAAACTATTTTTATATATTTAATTACTGTAATCTTGTAAAATTCATATCGTCCTTATCGTTTAGCTGCTCCGTTATTAAGTTCTTATCTTTTTCGAATCGTCTTGAAATGTAACTATTTTTATCAGCACGTATTTATATTTGTCCATAAAAACAATCATATCTTTCATAATTGCAAATTGTTTCGAATATATGTATTTTTTATAAAAAGGATTTATAATAACTTATTAAGTACATCTTGTAAGTTAACTAATACCACATCATTAGTATATAACTTTAATCCTCATAATTTATGTCCAACTATTTTATGTCCAACTATTTTATGTCTAATATGTCCAAATAAAATGTCCACAACAATTATTTACTTATAAAACTATATAAATAAATTTGTAACAATTAATTCTCAATTAATTATATAATTTATCCAACACTTGTAATATACCAAATAAAATATGTTCTTGCATTCTAACATATTTTAAACATCTTTTCACCATGAATATGTATGTTCTTGATTATGTATAAACTTGTTTTATGAGTTGTGATTATAAACCTTGCTTGAATGAAAGTAGAAGTGAACACAAATCAAACCCTAATCTTCAATCCAAAAATCCTTTTATAAAAAACCCTAATTCCTCTTGAAAACTCTAGTTTATCCAAGTACAAGTCCTAGATTTTAATACTCTTTAACCAATAATCTTGTACAACCCTTTAATCCAAGCTTGAAATACCCTTGATTGTGTGTTGTTGCTGCTGAATAAGGTAGAGAAAAAGGAGAGAGTTGTGTGTTTAAAAGTGTAGTAAATGGGAAAGAAAGACTAAGTGTAATTATATAGAAAGTGTTAGACTCTTAGAAATAATATCTAGGGAACAAAGGGGCAAGATATATAAAAGAGGAGATAGATATGGAAGGGTATGATTTTGGGCATGGGTTTTGTGTTATAAGAAGGATGGGGAAAGGTGTTAGGTGTTGTGGTAAGAAGTTGGAAGAAAAGAATCCTAGTTTGGGAGATCTGTAAGATTTCTGGTATTATTTTGTGTACAAAAAAACACATTGAGCTCAATGGTTTTTTTGAGTTTTTTGTGGGAGGGAATTATAAAATTTTTTCATAGTATAAATTAAGTATTTGAGATGAATGGTAAAAGGTGGTGAGGGTATTGGTTAATTTGCGCGTGCTTAAACCAATAAACACATTTTAAGCGACTTACGTAAAAGTGGAAAACTAAATGCATATTCTTGTAAAAATAATGCGCACATGAATTGGATAAAATGTTTAAATAATGGTAGACTAAAATTAGTCTAGAGCCTGTGTGTGTCCAAGACGTTTCTTTGCAATGTACGGGAGACATCTCGATTTTTAGTAAATTAACCTATTACTTAAAACATATGAAAATGAAATATGTCAACTTATAATTTATATTCATAAAAGTCATATAACACATATTTATTGTATATTTATATTTGTTTAATGTCGGTTTACGTCGATTGTTGATTTTTAGTTTACGCAATTTAACTAAACGATTGAAATTAAATGAAAACGCGTAAAAGTTAAAATAAATAATTGAGAGTTTATTGACGTAAAATAATGTGAAAATGTAGATTGTTATAGTATCCCCGTGTTAAAATAATTTCCTCTCGAAATTCAGTTTGAGTTGCTTTCCAGGGTGGTGTTGATGAAGAGGTACGGATACTTATCTTAATCCTCCTAATATGCGCTAATCAACTTTGTTATCTTAATGTTTTTAACTCCTTATTTATACCATGAAGACGCTTAGAATTTTGTGTGAGATGATGTCGACTTTCTATAGTAAGGTGGCGTAAAGGTCTACCTAGTTACTATGGCTACTAATTCAGTTTCCCGAAGTAAACACGTTTTATGAATATGTACACAAAATTTTGCTTTTCAAGGATGTAAGTAGAAAGTTGATTCTTGACAAAAGTTTTAAGGTGACTACTCTCAGCATAGCATGATCATTCCTGAATTATACATAGGTGATCAGGCCATGTATAATTGAAGACTAATGATGCAATGCTCATTTTCGTCAAAATAGTGTTATGTATAAAGAAGTATCAAAAAGTTTTATAAGATGACAATAAAATGGTTTGCAAGAAAACCGTAAAATGGTTTACAAGACAATAGCTAAATAGCTCATGAGGTGATAGTAAAATAATTTATGTGATGAAAAATGGTTTCATAAAGTAAGAACAAGATGATTCATAAGGTGATAATAACGTGGTTTTTGAGATGATTGCAAACTAGTATATAAGATGTCAAGAAAGTAATTCATACGGTATTCATGAAATGATTATAAGTAGTTTATAAAATGTTAGTTTATTAAACGATGGTAAAATGGTTTGTCAACGATAGTAAAATGGTTTATCACGTGATAGCGAAATGTTTTATAAAGTTATAATATTTTAGGGAGTGGTTTGCATGAATAAATAGAGATTGACGAAATTTTTACAACACATTAATTTAATGGATAATTGATTTCATTCACATAGTACAACGAACATGTAAAAAGAAGCATAATGTGAATTCCTTAGAGGAAATAGAGTCTATGATGGTTCCAACTTAGGTTTCACTAGGTAAGACGGATCACAAGATGATGTAGGTGTTTCAACAATATGGGTCTGGTGTTTAAACTCAAAGTTAAATGATAAGGTAACTAGTGGGATCGGCGGACTGTGACATGTTTCAATGTTATGTAAACGGTATTACATAAAGTCATGAAAAGTTTTAGAGATTATCGTGTCATTCACAATGTCTTGAGAAAAGTGCTAGTATTTATATAAACAACTCTTATATAAATAAATGTAAAATATACGCAAGGTAGGTATATATCTATGTCATGTAAGCAAGTAGTGTGTATGCACATGAAAAAGTTTGATGTGATGCAATGTGTGTGAAAACGGTTATAGTCTAGGTAAAATATGCAACCTAGTTCTCTATAACCTTGGCTCTGAATACCAATCTGTAACACCCCCAAAATAGGTCGCAGCGGAACTATGTCCGGGAGCGTTAATTCATAATACCACAACACAAGATATGAGAGAACGACCTTTAAATGAGTCGTTTGAAAAGTAATCTCGTTGATTTAATTAAAATTGAACTTGTTATAACATTTGTCCCAAAGTTGCATCGAGATTTGATAGTTTGAATGTAAGAAGAAATCCATGAATGCAATTGATAAACGTCAAAAGCGTGTCGTAATAATATATATAGTATTTTTCGTTGGATAAAATAATCACTTGAGGACAAGTGAGAATTAAATCTTCCGGATGTCGTATCCACGGCGAGAATTGAATTGAGATTTACGTTAATATTTTTCGTTTGATGCTTGATAATCTTTTTGTTTGGTTTTGGTTTTTATACTAATTAAAATAATAAACTAAATTAATACGAAATAATAATAAGCAAAGCAAATAGATCTAAGATATATATAAAACGAATATGCTTGTCAAGTGAGGTGTTTGGATCCTTAAGTGTTGATGTGTCGTTGAGAGTAGGTATTTTATGTATCAAGTTTTACTATTTATTTTATGTCGACTATACCTAAAAATAACACTTTAACGGGCAATGTACCCGGTCAGATGGAATTTTGTGGTAAGTAGGGTGTCGATCACTAAGAGCGAGAGCGTTAATATCTAATCTATCAGTATTTTAGTTATTTAAGTTAAACCTAAAACTAATGCAAAATGGGGGTTTTAGCCTGAGAGACTGGCACGGTTTTGTGTATCTAACCTAGGGTTTTGATGATAAGTTAAGCAATAAACACACACAAGAAGATGAACAAATGATAGAGGAGAAATCAAGAACTAATGTAAGGAAATCGTATCAACCATGAATAATCCAATAAAACGCAGGTTTGTTTATTTAGTTCAATGATTGTCTTATCTCGAAGGGCATATCATTCATAGATTTAGACGGTACTTCTTCCTAAGACCTAGACACGCTAATTCTGTCACAATTAGACGCATCCGCATAAAGCAAGCATTTGTTGATTATAATCTACCTTAGGAGATTAATAATGGTGCTCTTACTAAACCCTCGCTCATGGAGACTTTACCCACTTACTGCTTAACGGCTCTTTATATACTAGTAGTCTATTGTCCAAGTCCTTACCAATAGAATAAGAACATACTCGTTGATACCAAGGTTACCTTATAGCTGAACTAAGCTCACTAAACTAAAGGTAATGATAGGTCAATATTTGTGACCCTATGATTCTAGCTATATAAATTGCAATATGGAGAGCTATCCCGGACTCTTAGCCTACGCCCAAACAACACCGAAGTTGCAGCGCATTAAATATGTAGGACTAGACCCAGTTGAATGATAGGTCGCATACTTATGAGAACTATCCGATATCTAGTTAAGCTACAGGCGATATCCTTAGATACGGATTAAACGCATAAGCACATAAACGAGCATCATGTGATAAACATAATCAACAATCAACGATAAATTAAGCAATCGATATAAACAAACCAAACATTAAATCTTTATAAACATGGTTGATACCTAAAGGTATCAGCCGATAGTCATTGTAAAAATACACACGGTTTCATATATGAACGATTAAAGAAAAGAAACCTTAACCGAACGCGTATTGGGTTGCGCGAAGATTACAAGAGTTTTCCTATGATCTTGAGGCTCTTTTTTGACCTTCTAGGCTCCTTTATTCGTCTCTTGGTCAACGCGATTTAGCTTAACATTTATGATTTAAAGCAAATGCGTTCAATACAAAAGGTACATTGTGGATTTATCGACGTCGTCAATGACTTGAAAACACAGGGTGTTATATTAAGCTATTTTCTGAATTTTTTCTAGAATTTTTACTATAAGTTTAGTATTTTTAATCTTTTATTTTCTTTAAAAACTTTAAAAAATCATAAAAAATAGAAAAATAATCAGAAAAATAAAAATCTTTTTTATAAAATTTTCTTTTTATATAAAGTTTGTAGGAAAATTAGTTTCACTTTCGTAGGGTTTATTTTGCAAAAATTCACTTTTTAAAGAACGGGTTTCGTCCCCGTTCTCAGTTTTCAATTTTTAACCCTCGTTTTAACTCCGTTTTCACTCTAGTTTTTTTTAAACTTCATTTTAAGTCAATTAGAATACATTTAAAAAGAAAATTTTAAATTAGGTTTAATTTTGTAGAATTTAGGTTTTTGGCGTTAGTTTTAGAGTCCCGTTTCACGTTTTTAATTAAAATTTGAAATTGTTGCTTTTTATTTAGTAGTGATAGCTTATCAAAAATATCTTTGCTTCATTCAAATCATAATCCGAACTAAAACGTAGTTTCAATTTCACTAGTCGTTGAGAAAATGACCCGGATGATCATACTTGCCCGGTTTAATATACGTATTATATATTATATTATATATATTTTTGAGAGTGAATTTTACCGAGGGTAACTTGGTAATTTTCTTAATTGCTCTTAGGTTTATATTATATTGTGATATATTTTAGGTATATAAAACTTCCACACCAGTCATTTAATTAGTTAATGTTGTAATAGTATAATATCGGGAATCGGGCTTGATAGTTAATCTAATATTGTATATGTTTCGGGTATAATCCCAAGCAAAACCCGAGCCCGGGTCCTAGTTAAATATCTCGCGCGTCATTTAACGTGACGGGGTATATAAACTCTTTTCTAGTTAGAAAAGAGTTAGTTGTTCAAATAATAAATTCTCTTTTTCCATATTCTCTCATCTCTCTCTCTTCTTTCTCTCTCTAAAGAAATCAACTCATCTCCTCATCTCTTTTCTTGATCTAATTTCGTGTTTAAATATATGTTATGAAATGATAACGAGATCCTACAATTGGTACCAGAGCTTAAGTGGATTTCTGTTTGATTCTTGTGGTTAATTAGCAAATTTCGTGGCTTATTTTGGTTCTAAAACCCCACGGCTCAAAATCATTTGTTGAGCTCATTTGGTTGGTTAATCGTGTTGTTTTTCATGCTATAAATGCTAAGGAAGGTATATTGTTGCTATTACATGTGATCTACAAGCTCCATGTTCGATTACAAAGATTAAAGGTTCCAATTTCTTCTATGTTCTTCGTGGAGAGTTGCTTGGTTTTTGAAGATCCTCAATGATATACGAGTTTATGTGTGTTTAATCTTGTTATACACACTTAATATTGTATGGTTGTAGCTTATATTCGTGGTTATAAAGCTTATTTGGTTAATCTTGCTCAATTAGTCCTTAAGTTCATCGTGGAGGGTTGTTTATTTTATTGGTGTACTCCACGGCGAGTTGACAGATTAAGGGGACAATATCCACAATTTTAGGAAAAAGGTCAAAGGCGGGTTGACTCAGTCAATGGCGAGTTGATTATTTTAATCAATAAAAACAATGGCGGTTTGCCTTATTAAGTGGCAAGTTGCTAACTTTCGTGGCGAGTTATACAGGTTGGAGGCGAGTTGATTATAATATTGTTCAATTTCAAACGTTACCCTGCCTAAAATAAAAACCCACGGCGAGTTGTTTAAAAGATTCTAGGCGGCGAGTTAAGGAAACTAGGCAGCGAGTTGCCATAACTAGCAGCGGTTTGATTATAAAATCAGGCGGCGAGTTGTGTAACTACTCGGCGGTTTGGCAAATTATTTAGGCGGCGGTTTGAGTCAAAGGTCACAGCGATTTGCTCAATTAAGCGGTGGTTTGCTTTATATTTATTGCCAGCGGTTTGGTTAAGTGAAGGCGGCGAGTTGTGTAACTTCAGCAGCGGTTTGATTAAAAAAAAAAGTATCCAGACGACACCCTTTTTAGCGACACTTTTTTCGGGAAAAATTAAGTAAAATAAAAAATTTTCTATAGCATTTTTAGCTTATTTTTACACCAAATTTAGATTTTGGTAATAGGGTAAAAATAATTTTTTTTCATACTCCAACTGCGCCGAATTCCAAACAAACTAAAACCAAAACAATCGAGAAGGACTTAAACTGCACAAATCATTCACAACAAACAAACCATTAACTACCAACGATTATTCATTCACGGTTATCTAG
>BQNB010061177.1:0-36600 GCA_026074375.1 Tanacetum coccineum | reverse complement strand
GCATCCGCATAAAGCATCCTTATATATTGACTATAATTCATCTAGAGGACAACACCGTGTATGTCGTACTAACCCTAGCTCATCGAGACTTTACCCACTTACTACTTAACGATGATTTGTAATAAGTGGTAGTCCACAATCCAAACTATACCAATGATTAGAACATTATGAGTTAGTACTAAGCCACTACCTACTATGGTACAACCAGTTCAATTGAGGCAGCAGGACGTTATTAGTGATCCTATTTGTTCCACCTATACGCATCACTATATGGAGAGCTATCCCAGACTCTTTGCCTACACCCAAACAACATCGAAGTTGCAGAGAATTAAATATGTAGGACTAGACCCAGTTGAATGATAGGTCGCATACTTAAGCACGTAAACAAGTATCATGTGATAAACATAATCAATAAATCAACGATAAATTAAGCAATCAAGATAAACAAACCAAACGTTAGATCTTCATAAACATGGCTAATACCTAAAGGTATCAGCCGATAGTCATTGTAAAAATAAACACGGTTTGATATATGAACAATTAAAATAAAGAAACCTTAATCGAACACGTATTCGGTTACGCAAAGATTACAAGAGTTTTCCTATGATCATGAGGCTCTTTTCTGACCTTCTATGCTATTTTATTCGTCTCTTAGTCAACTTTGTGGTTTAGGGATTCACTTGCATACCTAAAACTGAGTTTAGGGTCGTTTATTAATAAGGTCTGGATGTTGGTTCGATACGGTGTATCCAAGTATTGGATACGGCGTATTGGGGCTTTTTTGGAGTAGGGACCACGCTTGATATCTTCCAGAATATTCATATACTATTTCTTGAATACGGCATATTGAGTCTCTCTAGATATGGCGTATTGATCTTTATTCCTTCATGGTATCTAGTGAAGTGTAGGCACGGATACGCCGTATCTTCTTTGATGGATACGGCGTATTGGTCTTCAGAATAGTAATCTTCAAAATATCTTCACTTAAGCTCCAGAATGCACGCCTTTTACTATCTTTCACCAATTACTCCATAATTACTACAATTCACAAATATAAACGATTGAGTAACAATTCTTTGCAATAACTATACAAAATGGGTTAATAACATGGGATAAATGATGCTATAAAATAGACGTTATTTGATGTCATCAGATGTCTCTAAGCGATTTGATTAACATTCGAATTATGTGCATCTTGGTGGGGCAAGTTTAGTAGATTTGCAGCCATGGCAGCCGTATCCTCATATCCGCTGGCTTACTTATCTGAGCCTCAAAATAAGAAGACAATTACTTTCTGCATTCTCCTACGAGTACTATGACATCGGTCTAAAAGGTCATTACCAAGAAATTCGTTGTTTGCATCATGGTATGGTGAGTTTTTTTGGCTCGCAGCCACGGTGCGTCCTGAATCGGTTTCAGTTCATGAGAATGGTCTTGATATAGATTGTAGAAGGATATAATGAAAATGAAAGTCTTCTAAAGAATTGATATCATCCGCAGTTTGGCATGGCAATTTCTTACATTTATAGCCATGGCGGGTGTATTCTCTATCTTCGCTTGTTGGTATATATTGTGAAAAGTTGTATTTTGGAATGCATTCTGCACTCTCTAACATGGTATATATGATTTCAGTTTTATTATACTTTGTGTGTTTGCTATGTCACCATAAAGTTTTACGAAATTGCTAAGCCTTTAACTATTTGATCGAAGGTCTATGTTACTTTAAACAAATTGTATTCAGGTCGTTTGATTTTGATTCTTTGTTATTTGAGTTTCGTGCTTGTTAATTGTTTTTTTAGATGTAGGTTTAGTTTTAAGAATTTGGCATCCTATGTTTCTTGCTTTGTTTATAGTTTGTATGTGACTGTTGTGCTTATTTAGGAATCGTACCAATGTTAGGTTGAAGTAATGTAGAATCAATGCACTATTTTAAAATGACAACGAAGTGGGAGAGAAAGTTTTGTTAAATTATATTATGTATTTATATGGATTTTAGATTAGTGGGTTTTTAGCGGGGTAAGTTGATAACTTTGCAGCCATGGCAGATTTATCCTTTTAATTGTTCGTATCTTAGCGGGACATGTTACTGATTCTGCAAAATCCGGTCTCACTTTTTTGAGGTGAATATGTGATTGTTTGCTTAGTGACTATCAGTTGCTACAATGTGTTAGGTATCACCTAGCCGTATCTTTGATGGCATCACTATACTGTGTTTGCAGCCATGGCGGATCTTTGTCCCAACTTACTAAAGACTTCCCTCTCCCATTATTCTACTACCATCGGCCGGTGAAATGAGAAATTTACTAAACTGTTGATGCAACATTGACTAGGATCTCCTTTATGTTTTAACGATGACAAATAAAGATTCGCAAAACTTATAATCACAAACAGTAGCTTAAATCTGCAAAACCAGATTTCACCATCTGGCATGCTGGGCACGCGTCAGCGTGTGGCAAGCGCGTCACACGCGAAATCTATTTTGCGGATTTAGCAATTGTCATCTTTCCTCTTACCCGACATATGTGGAAACATTAATAAAGGCATGTACATGATATTTAAGCATTTGGGAATACTTCAAATGAGGTTTAGACTTAGAGAGGAGCAAAAATGAATCCTCCCATTTTTCTTTAAAACTCCAACTCAAAACTTTTATCAAACACCTCTAGCCAAGGCCAAGACTTCTTTCTAAACCTAGTATGATCATATTTTCAAGATACCAACAAGCAAAAGTAATCATTTGACCTTAATCTAGATTTACATTGTTCCTAATCACATAATAGGTTTTATTCCCTTATTGGTCAAACTAAGTCAAAGGTCACTTTGCGTAAACGCACCTTTTCCTGTTATGGGATATGATTTACTTGAGATTCAAAGCACTTAGCTTGTTTGCATCAAGATGATTAGTGATTAAATTCATTATTGATTATCATGGATTAAAGTCTAAATGACTAATTGAGTTTGTGGTATCTGGAAGTTAATTATACTTAGACTTTTCTCACTTCCTTACCCATACAAATGTTTTACAAACTCACATGTATTCCTCACATGTACAATTCCACATTTCTTCTACACAATTCTTCTACTCATATTTTCTAATCACTTGTTTATCCTTCTTACCCAACAAGTGATTTCATCTCTTCCACACACACTCCAAACATCTTCTTCCTAAACAATCCCATAATCACATATGCCAACTCTTTCCTCTCTTATTGTCAATGTGATTATTTACTCAAATCAGTCCTTTGATTTCATCCTTATCTTCATCTTCATCTTCAAACCTTCATACACAATGTACTTCTCACATTTCCTCAACAATGCCAACTCACATTTCCTTACACAATGTACTTCTCTTGTACTTGTTATACTTATGTGTCTCCTACATTCCAAACAATATATTCTATATCTTTTCAAAACATTCTCTACCACATATTCACTATTTACCTTCTTCTTTATATAAATCAAATTGCACACATACACACGCATACACACACACACACTTATCTTAACCCTTGATCAAGCCATGTCACCAATCCAAGTTCACACACTCTCTTTTTAACCCTTGGATTGCTTCTCAAACAAACACAACAAACACACTTCTCTTCCAACCTCGATCTAGCCACCTCATCAATACAAACTCCCTCATTTTATTCTCAACTATTGGATTGATGCTTCATCTCAAACAAACACAACCTCTCTTACAAACACTCTCTTCTCACTCACACAACAAGCACACCTCTCTCTCTACCCTTGATCTTTCCACTTAACCAATTGTCCTCTTCACATCCTCACCCTCCATTTCAAACTAAGATCAAGAGGCTCCCTTCTATCACATCATGTCACATCATGACAACAAATACGTAACCTATTCATCCTTATCCAACATGTGGAAAATTCAATTTGAAATTTAAATTTCAAATTCTTCCCCTAACTAACCACTTTTAATCTTTAGTTAGATCCTAACTAGGCTAGTTACCACTTTAAGGAAAACCTAAAATACCCCTTTCCGATAATTCTTTTCTCTTTTTTCATTATCGGATAAGCAAAATGCTTTTAATACTTCAAAAACTTTTTTATCAAATGGCTATTTGAGTTGGTTGACCTTGAGCATAAGAATGATTGAAAGGTTATAGCGTGAAGTACAATTGGGGGTTTAACAAGTACGGGTATTTAAAACGCCAAGTCCCGAAGAAAACATCTTTGGGAATCTGGCGCGTTAGCTACGCGCTGGAACGTGGGTAACACGCTAGACACGAAGTGTATTTTGACAAGTTGTGTTCCTCTATCCATAAATACCTACCCTTGGCCTTTTTATTCCTTACCTCTTGCAAAAATTATTTTCTCTCTTTTCTCTCCTCTAATCCTCTATGTCTAAACATCAAGTGTTCTTAATCTTCTCCTCTATCATCCATTGAAGAACACACATCTCCGCAAGAGAGCCACACATGTACCTGATCCATACTTGTGTGTTTTGATGAGGGTCTTCTTTCTCATACCCTTTCTATTAGAATCGAGTCTCTAGGTTAGGTTAGGACTTGATTCATCAATCTATCTTTCATATTATCGAGTTGTACAGGAAGTCATGTATCTGTGGGATCAAGCCTAGATCATTGGGGATCTAGTTGGGGTTTGACAAGCTTCCAAGAGGAAGGCTTCTAGAGTTTTAGGTTAAGTCAAATCACGGGTTCTTAGGGGTGGATTTCGTGGGTGGAATACCGAAGGTAGTAACTCTTCTATGTGAGCGCCGAACTTTGTTGAAAGTCGGAGGAGTTAAATTCTAATACGGTTTGTAGTCCACCATAAGGATTATACTAGTATAGTATCGAAGTCGTGGATTCGCAACTGGACATACAGAAGGACTAAACCCCCTTTCCTGAACCAATAACAATCATGTTCTCTCTTCTCTCTCCTCCTTCATCTCTCGCCATCGTCCCAGCATCCCTCTCAATATCTCAGCTCGATTCTCTCGAAACGGTCTTCATCTCTCCTCTCTCTCTCACAATCCCATTCTCTCTCTTTATCTACTCTTATTTCTAATTGCAAAGTAGATTAATGCATCACTCGGTTCTTTCGAGACTTATAGTTTTATAAACTTTGAAGAAGTCAAGAAAACCTTATTCACCCCCACCCTCTACAGTTCTACAATTGGTATCAGAGCAGCTTACTCAAGTTTTCAAGCATTAAAACCTTCCTGAGAAGTCCTTTTAAGGTGAAAACTTATTTTTCACAATGCAAATCGTACTCCTATTTTTTGAAAAAGTTAAAGTAAAGAATCCATGGCTCAAGAGGAACTATTTTGGGGTGTTTTTATGCAAAGTCACACATTTCAGAACCCTAACAGGTTTTGCTTTTGGAAAGCCCGCTTTGAGACTTACGTAAAGTCTAAAGATATTGACTTATGGTAAGTCATCCAAAATGGCGATTTTTACTTCAAAGTTAGAGACGAAGAAACAAAGTTAATGAAGGAAATGCCATACGAGCTTCTCAAGGATAATAAGAAGAAGACACTTGGCAAGAATGAAGAAGACAATATGACTATCCACAATGCTCTACCCCGAAAAGAGTACGAGCGAGTATTCATGTCTAAAACCGCCAAGGAGGGTTGGTATATAACTATACACTCATCATCACCCATCAAGGCAATTCTCAAGTTAAGAATTACAACATTGATCTTCTCACTAAAGAATACGAGGAGTTCTCAATTTCTAATGAAGAACTTATTGATAGTGGCTCCCCACGATTCAATGCTATCGTGACTAGTCTCAAATCTTTAAATCCAGACTATTCTAGCAAGAATCATGAGAGAAAATTTCTTCATGCTCGCCTATTGAAATGGAGAGCCAAGGTGAAGGCCATTGAAGAAGCCAAATACTTATCCACTCTCTATCTTGATGAGCTAATTGGTAACCTTAAGGTATATGAAATAGTTTTGGATAATGATGGCGTAACCTCTAAAACTACTAAAGAAAAGGTTAAGTCGTTAGCTCTCAAAGATAAAGTTACTAGGGATCAAACTAGTGATGATAGTGATTGTCAAGACGAAAGTGATGAAGACATAGATGAAGAAGAATCCGAAGCATTTAATATGTTGGCTAGGAACTTCCGTAAGTTCTTTCGCAAAGGTAATCAGTTCGGACGCAGAAATCAATTTGGTAATGGAGGTAATCGGTTCGGTAAAGGGCGTAGTAATAGCTTCGAGGACAAAGGTGGTGAAAGCTCAAAGAAAAAAGGAGCATACTACAATGTGGAATAGAAGGCCACTTTGCTAGTGAGTGTAGAAAGCCAAAGGAGAACAAGGCTTTTATAGAAGGAGCATGGAGCGATAGTGAAGACGACGACAAATATCAAAACAACTCAACATGTCTCATGGAGATCGACATCTAGTTCTAATATTTATTTAAATATCATTGATTTGCAAAAGGAGAATGAGAAACTCCTAAAGTTTAACAAAGATTTTACTAAAACTTTTGAAAAACTTTTAAAAGAAAAACATTTTCTCAAAGATAAAGATTCAAAACATTCAAGTAAAATCAGTGATCTTGAAATTAAAGTAAAGAAACTTTTTAATAAAGAGGTGGTTGAACCTTGTCAAAAGTGTGTTGAACTCACACAAGAGGTTGACTCTTTAACGAGCAATGTTTCCAAGCTTCAAGATGAGGCATTGAATATTTCAAAATTCAAATCAAGTAGCATTGCTTTAGACGATATTCTAAGTCGTCAAAAATTGTCCCAAGATAAGGAAGGTCTTGGATTTTCAAAAAAAATGATAAAACCACTTCCGCAAGTCCAAACAAACCAATAGTGTTTGTAAAACAAAGTCAAAAAGAAATTGCGTCAACTAGATTTGTTAAACCCGTAGTAAATCAAACTTACTTTGAAAACACTCGAGGTTATCAAGCACCCATTACAAGAGTGGAAACAACATATCACCCGGGCTCACATAATGTTCTTAGATACACACGACCTCGAGTTGACCCTAGACCTCTTTTACCTACACCACATATGAAACCTTCAAACTCATATGCTCGAAGATCTTCTTTTCAAAACAACCATTCTTCAAGAAAAAGAAATTTTAACATAAACCAATGGTCTTCGCATAATCAACCTAACACCTTTCACTGGAGTGAAAACTCCTGCCCAAATCATAGTCTAAACACACCTTGCTGTGTTGGACCAAACTTTCAAAACGCCTATGATTTTCAAAACAATCATTGGTCCACGTTCTCAAGGTATGACCTACATAAACTATGTGCTTTACTACAAGAACCAAGAATGGTTAACTTGGGCATCATATTTGCTAACCACAATGGACCCATAAAACAATAGGTACCACGACCGTGAATTCATATTTGCTTGTAGGTGTGTTTTAAATGCGATGCACTACCGGATGATTGGATTGTTGATAGTGGTTGCACTAAGAACATGACTAGGAATAGAAGATTGTTTACTTCATACAAGGCGTATGATGGTGGACATGTCGTATTTGGGAGCAACCTAAAGGGCAAGGTCATCGGTAGAGGTAATATTAATCATGACTCCATCACAATTACCAATGTTGAGCATGTTAGTGGTCTAGCTTTTAACATGATTAATGTAAGTCAATTCTGTGATGATGATTGTGTGGTTAGTTTTACTAAAGTAGATTATAATATTAGTAAAAATGGTAGAATGCTAGCTAAAGGGCATAGGAGAAATGGTTTATAAACGTGCAAATTGGGAGATAACTCCAAACAACAAATTTGTCTTGCATCCGTGGTGGATAACTCAACACTTTGGCATAGGAGGTTAGGTCATGCCAATATGAGGTTAGTTCAAAACTTAGCTTCCAACGAGCTAGTAAGGAACCTACCAAAGTTGAGCTTTGAAAGACACTTTTGTGATATATGTGGTTTAGGGCGTCAAGGTAATGCAAACAATAGGACTAGGAAAGAAGTGTAAACTACTAGGGTTTTAGAGTTGTTACACTTAGATTTGGTTGATCCATCTCTCATTCAAAGTTACTGAGGCAAGTTCTATACTTTGATAATTGTTGATGATCACTCAAACTACATTTGGGTTGTGTTTATAGCGTGTAAGGATGATATCTTAGAAAAGTTTAAAATAATGTGCAGAAAGCTTAAAAACCTACATGATTGTTCTATTGTTTCAATCATAACAAATCATAGTAGTGAATTTGATAAATTATAATTTGAGAGCTTTTGTGAACAACATGTAATGTCTTATAACTTGTTGGGCCTGTTCACTTCTCAATCAAGTGAGATTGTTGAAAGAACACATCACAAGTTAAGAAAGATGAGTCATGCTATGTTAGCCGAGCAATCCATTCCACAAAAGTTTGGTGTCATGCATTAGATACGGAAACATACATATTTAATAGGGTTTATATTAGAAAATTCATTAATAAAACACCCTACGAAATCCTTAGAAATAGAAAGCCGTCATTAGAGTACTTTAGGGTCTTTGGTTGTAAAGTATTTATACTTCACACTAAAGTACATCTCACCAAGTTTGACCCAAAGTCATACGAAGGTGTGCTTTTAGGATTCTCTCAAACTAGTAAAGCATACATAGTGCTTAACAAGGAAACAATGAGGATTGAGGAATATCTTAATGTTTCCTTTGATGAGAGCTTGCCTGAGCCCAAGTCATCTTCTTCGGTAGAAGATGATAGGATTGATGAACCCATAGTTCAAGATCTTAATGGATGAGTCTTTTTAGTAGCAGCATTCCCTCCAAACCTCTTCTCAACAGCCTGCAACAATGACTTGGCATCTTTGATGGAGTTAAACTTCAATTGATGTTCATTAGGGATGCCCATCAATAAAGTGCTTCTTGCCTTCAACTCTAACCTCCTTTGTGCCTTTTCTTCAGCAGTTGTAGGAGCAATTGTAGTCTCAACACCTTCAACAACTTTTGTTATTGGAGGTGCATTACCATTCTCTATGACTTCCCATAGAGAATAATCAATCATCTGGATGTACTGTTCCATCCTCATCCTCCAAAGCTCATACTCACCTGGTTTGAGCATAGGCACTTTTGATGCAGCCACCATATGTACTGAGTCTTGATCCATGTCTTCTTAGCAAAGTTTCTCAAAGCAACAAGCTCTGATACCACTTGTTGATCCCACTTGAATAGATCTTGAATTCCTTAGCTTGTGTAAGGTTTAGTTATGCAAGATAAATCCTACACAACTATGATAGAAACTTTGTAAAATATATCAAAGATTATGCGGAATCTAATCTTTGATCAATAAGAAGAATATGCAATAGAACAGTAATTCTAATGAACACACAGATTAACAAACAAAGCTTCAATATATTAATACGAATACTCTAACTAGTATTAGGGTTACAAAACCTTGAAGCTATAACGATATCAAAACAAAAGATTTCTAGATATCAAACTCTATGCCCTAGGACCTCCTTTTATACACCAAGGAGTCCTAGTCGATTTACAATATATTCCTAAGACTTAGAATATTTTCTATGATCTATTCTATAAATAACTAATACTTTAAGTATTCTTGATCTCTAATCAATCTTTATCTTTTCTCCTGTCTTTATCCATTCTCTGACAGTAGAAACTCTTTCAGTAGTCTTAATCTTTGAGCAGTTGTAACTTTGTACCAGCAGCATTAACTCTGAACACCAGTAGTAGTAACTTATACACCAGCAGCATTAACTGTGTACAAGCAGCATTAACTACTTAGAATATTTTCTTCAATCTTCACCAGCAGTACTAACTTTACTCTAGCAGTACAAACATATACTAGCAGTAGTAACTGTAAACTACTAGTACTAACTTTATACTAGCAGCACTAACTACTTGGCATATTTTTGAGTAAAGTTAACGAACAACACTAAATTTAGCTTAGCAGCAGTAATACAAACCTTAGCAGCAGTAACTCCAAGATCATCAAGAAGTCTTTTAATCCCAAAAATCCTCCCCTAAACTTGATATTCTTCTTCAAAATCATCAAGTTTCATTTAAAGCTTCATCAATCACCAGGAGGATGCTTCCAAACACTTCATTAATTCTTGAGCTGTTTTGTGAGAAGTTTAAGAAGCTGATAACATTATAGGTGCTGTAATAGGATATCTCTTTTTTATCAACATATAAATGTGCACATTTTGCTTCCTCAATGAATGTACTCCACATGAATCATATAGCTTCCAATCCAATACTCTGTAGTCTGATTGATTTTTCCATACATTATCCTCTACATGTGGTTCAAACATTGTCTTAAAATCTCCATATAAAACTAAATCCAAGTCCTCTACTGGTCTTCTTGATCCATACTTAGCTTTTACCAACTTGTACAAAGTTTCTAAGTCTTATCTATCAAAACTTTTAAGCATATGACTAAACACTAAGTACATCTTTGAATTTCCATCAACCCTGATTATCTGGTAATAGCTTTTCTTCCCCTCTTTATGAATCTTCCAGTTAACAATGCTTGGAGACTTAACAATCAAAGGAATAACATCAAGTGCAACCTCTTCTTGATTTGGCATGACTTCCATTATATTTTTAAGCTCTGTTGTTTCTTTGTCATCATCTACCTTCTGCTTCTTGGTAGACTCTTGTTGAAGATCTTCTCATGCTCTCTTAGAACTTCCTTCTACTCTTGTCTCATTGCCTTCTGCTCTTACTTCACTGCCTTCCACCAATTCTGTATCCATATCTATAAATGAGTTTACCCTCTTCATAGATTTGTTAAATAACTTCTGAATATCATCAAAGCTTTTGTTCTTTAATTGGTTGTGCTTATATCCAGCCATGTTTTTTAGATAAGTAGACATTGTTTTTCTCTTTTGAGCTTTAGTTGGTGGTTTGTTTCTCTTTTCTTGAGCTCTCATTGCTGAAAGTGTTTCTTTCTTGCTTCTAAGAGTTGTACAAACAACTTAGACTTTTCTTCAATACTCAACTTTTCTTGTTCTTCTACTTGCATTTGTTGAGCCATTTGATAATCAGCATCTATCATTGCTTGCACATTATCCCATGAAACAATGTTAGCTTCTTCTTCTCTTTGTCTTACAAGCCTATCTTCTTCCTCTAATTCAGCTTGCATTTGAGCTTGAAGTCTTTGAGCAACTTCTTTATCATGCCTAATTTGATCTTTTCTCTTTGTTGGTTTCTTTGGCTCTTCCATGATAGCTTTACCTTTATCTTTTGATGGTAGTTGTTGAGGTCTTGTTCTTGTTGTAGATTCACTCTACTCTCCTATCATAACCAGTTTGACTTTGGGTTTTGCACTTCTAATCTCTATTAAAGTCTAAGCAAGAGTCAAATCATCAGCAATTATAGTTTCAGTTGGACTGGCAGTACTAATCTCAACACTAGCATAATAGCAAGCCATTTAAGATGATGACTGGGTTGCTATCTGAATAAATTCCTGTTGAGAGGTCAAGTTTTCTTTTTGAAATACTTGCCTTTAAGATGATGATCGAGTTGCTATCTGAAATAATAGCAAGCCATTTAGGCATGTTTTGAAAACTTTTGAAACTTCTGCTCGAACTTCATTTACAGCCTCGTATCATTATTGAATGACATTTCTAATGCCGTAAATATTATCGATTTTCAAAAGACATGCCAGAGATACATATTTTTATATTTTTTTGATTTTTTAATTTTTAATTTTCTTTTTTGAAAGATTTATATAAAAGAAAAATATTTTTGTGTTTTTATGTTTTCTTATGTACATATGATACATGATATGAGTTACCACCATCACTCATCCGTTTCCTCTACCAGACTTTTCAATATTTCTAGAGACATGCTTCTCATACCGAGCGTTTCGATCAAGAAGTTGAATCTTTCTCTTGGCAAAGGGTTTAGCGAAGATGTCAGCCAGTTGGTATTCAGTCCGGACAAAGTATAGTTCCACGACTCCATTCTCTACTTGCTCCTTTATGAAATGGTAGCGAACATCGATGTGCTTGGCTCTTGAGTGTTGAACATTGTTGCAGCTTAAGGCAATCGCACTTTTGTTGTCGCAGTACAGAGGAATCTTATTGAATTGAAAGCCGTAATCTGTTAGCTGTGAACGCATCCATAGGATTTGAGCACAACACCCAGATAATGCAATATATTCTGCCTTTGTATTTGAGATGGCCGTACACTTTTGCTTTTTGGATGACCAGCTAACAAGTTTGTCCCCTAAGAACTGAGCGCTTCCAGATGTACTACGTCTAGTGTCCTGACACCCTACGTGGTCTGCATCTGCATATGCTGTTAGAGATATACCGGTATCCTTCGAGTACCAGAGACCCATGTTAATGATACATCAAGAATTTACTAGCATTATCCAAGTTCTTCACCATGCTTTTAAAAATATACTTAGAAAAGTTAAACTTTTGGTTTGTGGCTAAACAGATAATTGCAGAAGCCATAGTGCTACTAAATTCATTCCATGCTGTAGTCTTAGCACTTAGGCATTGAAAAATAGTATGAATAAGGAATTTCCATTGAGGGAAAAAGAATGCCTTATAGAATGTAAGCTTCTGAGAAAGTTTTTCATACCCCATCAGTGTAAGCTGTTCAAAGATGGTAGAATTGGGTAGACAATCAACACCTTCAACATCTTCTAGTTGAAGATCTCTTCTCACAGTTGATTCAGTTAAGCTTATCTTATTTCTATCCACTAGGGCTTGTAATTGTACTTCCCCGTTGATAGTTTTGGCTTTGACAGTAGACCAGAACTGTTCTATGCACAAAATATATATAGTGGGATTGATCGTTAGTGCATATCTTATAGGATTTGCATTCAGAAAATCCAGTATCTACTCAAACCCTTCACTTTCTGCGGGTTTAGACAAAAACGAGACCAAATTATCAGTATCTGCAAACTTTAGATCCGCTATTTGTTCTGGGTTTTGATGATGAATGATAAAATTGAGTTAGGGTTTGTGATTAGAGAGTATATGAGTGAATGAAATAGATTAAATGAGTAATTGAAACCCTTAATCGAAGTATTTATGAAAATACCCTCAACAGCATTAACTGTCACCAGTAGTAGTAAGTTATGCCTGGCAGCATTAACTTTCAACAGCAGTAGTAAGTTTATGCCTAGCAGCATTAACTTTTACCAGCAGTTGTAAGTTTATGCCTAGCAGCATTAACTTTGAGTCATCAGCATTAACTCCAATTCCATTCCAAACACTTTATCTGTTTTTAATATATTCAACTCTCTTTCTGTTTTTCAACTTACCACTTCTCTCAATTCTTTTACTCACCAAATCACTCTGTCTGTTTTTATTTCACACAACTCTCTTTCTGTTTTTATTCTCACAAATTCTCTCAATTTTTTTACCAAAACTCTCTGTCTATTTTCTTAATAACCAGCTTTTCCATCATCAATCTAACACTTTTCTTGCAAAATGTTAGTCCAAAAACCAAGAAAACACAATCCATATTAATTTTCACAATAATCATAGTATTAATTATATCTAGCAGTATTAAGTATAACTAACAGTTGTAACTCAGCAGTAATAAGTATAATTAACAACAATAATTATACTTAACAGCAAAAACTTTTAATGACATGAATAACAATACTAATTCATACAAAACTCTACACAAACATAAAGAGATAAACGATTTTAAGGATTTAACATTACAATACTAGCAATCAAATATTGAAACCTACTTACATCAAAAGCTTTTATAAGTAAATCTGCAACATTCTTGTCAGTATGGATTTGGACTATTTGAATCAACTTCTTTTCATTGCAAATCCCTAATAAAATAATGTTTAATCTCTATATGCTTTGTTTTTGTATGAAAAACAGGATTTTTAATTATGCAAATAGTACTGTTATTGTCAATAAATATCTTGGTATGCATAAAATTGTACCCATAATCAATTAGTTGATTCTGAATCCAAAGCACTTGTCCACGGTATACCAATGGAAACTTGAAGCAGCCACATACTACACTTTTGTGTGGAATTTGCAACCACTGTCTGTTTCTTGCACTTCCATGATATTAATCTACATCCAAGGAAATTGACAACCTCCTTTGTAACTTCCTATCTAAGCTTGCTCCAGAAATAATCACTAATCATTGTATCTACCAAATCAAAAGGAGAATCTTTGGATACAAAAGGCCCAATATTAGTGACCTTTTAAGTACCCAAAACATCTTTTTCACACATAAGAATGTGAAACCTTTGTATTGACTTGGTATCTAGCACAGCACACCACTACAAACATGATATTAGGTCTTAAGGATGTAAGATACATCAATGAACTAATCATCTGACCTATTTCATATGAACAATTCCACTTCTTCACCATCTTCATCCTTGAGCAAAGGCTTTTGAGTTTCCATTGGTGTGCTTGCAGTCTTGACTTCTGTAAACCCAAATTTCTTTAAAATTTTAATAACATATTTATCCTGACTAATAAATATGCCATCCTTCTTCTATTGTACTTGTAATCCCAAGAAGAATGTAAGTTCTCCCATAGAACTCATCTGAAATTTCTCATGCATCAACTTCTCAAATGCATTGCATAGCTCCTTCTTTGTTGAACCAAAGATGGTATCATCCACATAAACTTGGACAAGCAAAATATCACCTTTATGCCTTTTAATGAATAAGGTCTTGTGAATTTTCCCTCTTTGAAACCCATTGTCCAACAGAATAATGTTGACAAGTTTCATACCAAGCTCTAGAGCTTGATGTAGTCCATAAATTCGCTTTTCAAACCTTGTATACTCGTTAGAAAGTCTGGATTCTTCAATCCTGGTGGTTGACATATCATACACCTCTCTTCAAACTCCCAAAGAGAAAAGCACTTTTTACATCCATATTGAACAAAGCACTTTAAATGAAGCATAAGCTACAAATAGCCTAATTGCTTCAAATTGGTGTGCTTGCAGTCTTGACTTCTGTAAACCTAAATTTCTTTAAAATTTCACCAACATATTTATCTTGACTAATAAATATGCCATCCTTCTTCTGCTGCACTTGTAATCCCAAAAAGAATGTAAGTTCTCCCATAGAACTCATCTGAAATTTCTCATGCATCAACTTTTCAAATGCATTGCATAGCTCCTTCTTTGTTAAACCAAAGATGATATCATCCACATAAACTTGGACCAGCAAAATATCACCTTTGTACCTTTTGATGAATAAGGTTTTGTCAATTTTCCCTCTTTGAAACTCATTGTCCAACAAATATGTTGACAAGGTTTCATACCAAGCTCTAGGAGCTTGATGTAGTCCATACAATGCTTTTTCAACCTTGTATACTCTATCAGGAAAGTCTAGATCTTCAAATCCTGGTGGTTGACATACATACACCTCTTCTTCAATCTTCCCATAGAGAAAAGCACTTTTTACATCCATTTGATACACCACAAAGTCTTTAAATGAAGCATAAGCTAAAAATAGCCTAATTGCTTCAATTCTTGCAACAGGGGCAAAGACTTCATCATAGTCAATCCCTTCTTCTTGTGTGTACCCTTGAGCAACCAATCTTGCTTTATTTCTTATCACAATTCCCCTTTCATCCTTTTTATTCCTGAAAACCCATTTAGTGCCTATAGCCCTTTTTCCATTTGGTAAATCCACTAAAGTCCAAACTTCTTGTAACTTGAATTGTAGAAGCTCTTCCTGTATAGCCTCTATCCAGCTTGGATCCTTCAATGCATGAATTACCTTTTTGGGTTCTTCTTGTGATAAAAAGCAAGCAAACAAGCAGTTTTGAAGGTCTTTATGGTTTGTTCTTTGTTGAATAGTACTAACAAACCCATGTTCCTCCAAACTCTTTGACATCCTTCTTGTTTGTGTAGCTGATTGCAAATCTCCAATCACTTGATCAAGAGGATGATCTTTATGAATTCTTGTAGTTGGAATAGGACTGACTTGGATTGTTGTATCCAAATTGTGCATGTCAGCCTCTGCACCAACATCTTCATTATCTTCAAATATGCTATAATTTTCCAATTCAGGCATATTTGGATCAAGTGGAAGTTCAATTCTTGTTTTTCCACCAACAGCATTAACTTCATTTATGCTAGCAGCATTAACATTGTTAGTGTTGTTAACATTATCTTCCTTCTCTTGATCAATACCTTCATAATCTTTTCTTGAATCTTCATCAACCTTCTTTCCATCATCACTTGAAGGTTTGGATCCATCATCTTGAGAACTCTTTGGATCTTGGGAAAATGGTGGATCAGCAGGCCATAATGGTAGCAAAATGTAATTTTTGACAGGTTCTGTCTCCTTTCTAGCTTGACCTGCATTATCGCTTGCTTTTGTACATGCAAAACCATTAGACTGTGTACCTGCAACAATTGGCTCATAATTCATTGTTCTTGTTATTGCATCAATATCAAATAGCCAATCTGGTCCACTACCTACAACAATAGGTGTATTCTCACTAAACCTAATACCTATGTAAACCTACTGAAATCATCTATGACAACTAGGCAATACATTTTCTTCATAAGACTTTTCACAAATGTTGGACCAAACAAGTCCATATGCAACAAATGTAAAGGAAGACTGATTGAGTTCTCTGTTTTGGACTTACAAGAGGCTCTGTGCTGCTTTCCCTTTTGACAAGCAACATAGGTTTGATCATTTTCAAAAAGTTTGGAAGGTAAACCTCTTACAAGATTTCCCTTAACCAATTTATTCATGGTTTTAAAATTTAAGTGACCTAGCCTTCTATGCCAAAGTTTAGATTCATCAGATGTGGCTTTTGCAAAAAGGCAAGTTAAACCTCCTTTAGGAACTATGTTCTTTAAATCAACACTATACATATTGTTCTTTCTAGGAACTCTAAGTAAAACTTGACTTTCATCAATTAACTTAAAGTTTGGAGATAAAACAATACATTCAGTGTCATTAAAAAGAACACTATTCTTTTTATCACACATTTGTGAGACACTAAAGAGATTAAACTTTAACTCTCTCACAAAATACACATTTTCAAAATCTAGATTACCAGTTTTAATGGTACCTTTTCCTGTGATTTTCCCTCCTTTGGGGTTCCCTCCAAAAGCAACATATCCTCCATCTATCTCTTCATAGTCTGTAAGATAGGACATGTTCCCTGTCATGTGCCTTGAGCATCCACTATCAATTACTCCTTGATCCTGTAAATCCATTTGTGGATTGCCCTGCACATTAGATAAGAAAATCAGTTTCTTTTGGGGACCCAAGCCATCACTGACTTGGATCTGCCTTGTGCATCAATATAATCAAACTTTTTTAGGGTGATTGATGCACTGTTGTGTTTAGAAACATGGTCTAAAACTTTATGCTTTGGTTTCCAAACCCAACAAGCTGAGGCCTTAACAGCATTAAAATTATTTCCCTTAACAGCATTAACTACTACTTTTGGCCTAACAATATTAATTTTTTTTACCCCTAACAGTATTAACCTTTTGATTAATATTACTGTTTTTAAATGCTGTGTTCTTATGAATGGGCCTCTTAACAGTTGAATGTGTTGTTTTAGAAAGATATGACATTGGTCTAGCAGCATTCACTGTTGTTTTTGAGTGAGCAACATTAACTTGTCTAGCAGTATTAATTGATACTAAACCATACTTCATTAGTACTGCTCTTGGAACTAAGTTATTTTTAGCACAGGGGTGAGTCTTTTTAGCAAAGTTTTGATGATTCACTCTTTGAGAATTGTTCCAAACAGGTTTTACCATCCTTTGATTTTAAAACTGTTTTTGATGGTAATTGCAATCAACTTGCAAATGATTAAAGCTTCTACACACATAACAAGCCTTATTAAACATCTCAAAATTGCTTCCTAGTTTTTGAGACATCATATTGTTCCAATTTCTTTGATTGCCTCTTGGACTGTGAGTGTTTTGCCTATGTTGCTCAACTTGTTTAACAGTTTCCTAATAGTTTTTTCTTGTTGTTTAGATTTGACAAACCCTTTCTTAACAATACTAGGCCTAATTGTTTTCTTTTCAATTTTATGCTGAGACACATCCTCTTCCTCATCATCTGACACCCATTCTTCAATAATTGGGGCATCGTCATTCTTCCTAACTACCTTAGGTTCTTCTTTACTAGACATAGCTTTATTGTTCTCAACTACATGCTCATTAACAAACTCATCTAAACCAGTAAAAGACAAGTCATGTGTTGGAGGCACGAAATTTCCTGTGTAGGGAGGTGGAACTACATTATAATTTTCATAGCCTAAACCTTTCTTGCAATTGTCAACTATCTGACACTCTATGACACTTTTAGATGCATGTTCAAATTTATCTACATTAAGTTGAATGCCATCTTTTTCTTTTTGAACTGTTTCAAGCTTCGTAAGCTCTCTAATAGTTATTTCTCCTATGTGAATTTCAAATTTTAAGCCCTTAATATCTTGTGAATAAATAGACTCATTTGCTTTATAAACTTTAAGTTTTTCTTCCACAGACTTTAAACTTGTCTTATAACCTAGAACCATTAACTCAGATTTCTTTAAATCTTTTAATAGTTGATCATTTTGAGATTTAAGAAGTTCAACAGTTTCCAAACAAGATTTTGAACAAATAGAATCATTGGATACCTCTGAGTCAGATGAGAAAGCCATGAGTGCATAATTAGGCCCTTCCTCTGCCTGATCACTCCAGTCATATCCACCAAGACCATCACATGACACCAAAGCTGTAGAAGTAGATGTTTCCATAGGCACACTCCTTCTTGAGCTTTCCTTGTTCTTGTTGTCTTGATTTCTTGGAGCTCTGCACTCCCTAGAAAAATGTCCCCTCTTGTGGCAGTTGTAGCACTTCACTTTGGACTTATCAAAACCAATAGTCTCATTGCCATTAACAGTAAGCTTCCTTCTTGTATTCTTCAAAAACCTTCTTGCCCTCATAGTCAACATGGCTATTTGCCATCTCAAATCCATCTCTTCCATGTCATCTGGATGGATTTGTTGGAAGTCCTCATTTACAAGTTAAGGACTATTTGGTTGACTAGCAAAGAATGAACAAATAATAGCATCACTTAAGTTATCAATATTTGTAGAGTTAGCAGCATTAACTTGAGTGCCAGCAGTAGAAACTTCATGAGCAGTATTAACTGCTCTATTAGTGCTGCTAGTGTTGTTATTTGAAGAGGACACAAAAGCCATGTTGTGTGTACTTGAACTTGAGCTAAACATCCCTTTAACTTCTGGTTCATACACATTGAGGTTCTTGTAGAGATCATCCATGCTCATTGTATCCAAATCAGCTTTATTCCTCCACAAAACAACATGTGTGTTCCACTCAGGTGACAAACTTCTTAATAACTTTTAATTAACATCTTCTTGTGAAATATTTTCACCCAAAAGCTCCAACTAACTTATAAGTTTTTGAAACCTATCAAAAGTTTGATCAAGCATCTTTGAGCTTAGAGCAGTGAAGTTTTCATATTGATGACCATCACATGACACCAAAGTTGTGGAAGTAGATATTTTCACAGGCACACTCCTTCTTAAGCTTTCCTTGTTCTTATTGTCTTGATTTCTTGGAGCTCTGCACTCCCTAGCAAAATATCCCCTCTTGTAGCAGTTGTAGCACTTCACTTTAGACTACAAACCAATAGTCTATTGGCCATAACAGTAAAGCATCCTTTCTGTATTCTTTAAAAAACCTTCTTCCACCATAGTCATACATGTCATTTGCCATCTTAAATATCCATCTCTTCCAATGTCCATCTGGATGATATTTGTTGCAAGTCCTCATATACAAGTTGAGGACTATTTGGTTAACTAGCAAAGAATGTACAAATAACATTATCACTCAAGTTATCAATATTTGTAGAGTAAGCAACATTAACTTGAGTGCTAGCAGTAGAAACTCCATGAGCAGTATTAACTACTTCATTAGTGTTGCTAGTGTTATGATTTGAAGAGGAAACAAAAGCCATGTTCTGTGTGCTTGAACTTGAGCTAGACATCCCTTTAACTTCTGGTTTATACACCTTGAGGTTGTTGTAGAGATCATCCATGCTCATTGTATCCAAATAAGCTTTATTCCTCCATACAACAACATGTGTGTTCCACTCAGGTGACAAACTTCTTAATAACTTTTAATTAACATCTTCTTGTGAAAGCTTTTCTTCCAAAAGCTCTAACTGACTCATAAGCTTTTAAAGCCTATCAAAAGTTTGATCAAGCATCTTTAAGCTTAGAGCAGTGAAGTTTTCATATTGCTACTTTAAGAGATTCCTTTGAGTCTTTCTTGTAGCTGCATTCCCATCAAATCTCTTTTCAACAGTTTCCACTAACTTTTTAGCATCCTTTATAGAGTTAAACTTTAACTGATGTTCATTGGGAATGCCCATCATTAAAGTAACTTTCTAGCTTTCATTCTTAATCTCTTGAGCCTTTTCCTCTGAAGTTGTAATAGCCCAGCACTTATCACAACACTTTCCACGATTAATGTTTTGACAAGGTGCACCATTCTCTATGACGTCCCACAGTGCTTAGTCTATCATCGGATAATTGTTTCAATCCTCATCCTGCTCAGATCTCAACCTCACCAGTTTGAGCAGGGGAACAAAAAAAAAAACTTTAGATGCAGCCCCACCATGTTGTGCAGAAATCTTGAACCCTAGACCTTTTAGCACAAACAGTTCTTAACACGAACAAGCTCTGATACCACTTGTTGATCCCACTTCAATAGATCGAATTCCTTAAGCTTGTTTAAGGATTAGTTATATTAGATAAATCTAACACAACTATAGTAGAAACTTTGTTTGAATGTATTAAAGATTATGCGGAATCTAATCTTTAATATTAAGAAGAATTCTTAATGAAACAGTAATTCAAAACAAATAAGCTCCAATATTATTAATAATAATACGAATACTCTCAAAGTATTAGGGTTACACAGACCTTGAAGCTAAGAATAATAAAAGATAAAAACATATCAAACTCTATGCCCTAGGACCTCCTTTTATACACCAAGGAGCCCTAGTCGGCTTACAATACTTTCCTAAGTATCCATAATCTTTTCTATAAACAAATAACTTAATACATATCATATAAGCAGTACTAACAACAAACAGTACTAACTTATTAACCTTAGCAGCATTAACTTATCTAGCAGTAGTAACTTTGTACTAGCAGTAGTAACTTATCACTAGCAGTAGTAACTACTTAGCATATTTTCTCTAGCAGTACTAATATTCACTAGCAGTACTAACTTTGTACTAGCAGTAGTAAATACTTAGCATATTTTCTTTGAAGTTCATGAGCAGCACTAAATTCAGCTGAGCAGCATTAACATTAACATGAGCAGCAGTAATTCAAACAACATCAAGAAGACTTTTAATCCCAACACGGTTCCCTCTTTCAACAACGTCGTTTTGTTTAGGTGTTCGAACAGTGGACATTTGGTGTTTCATCTTTGGACCTCAAGAAGTGAGTCCAAGTGTATCGTGAGTATTCATAAACAATTACAAGAACATATTTGTTACCATTTATACTTTCTACCCTCATTGGACTGCATAAATCTATGTGAAAGAGTTGTAACTGTCTTTTTGAGCTTGGGGTTATTTTTGTCTTGAAAAACTTTCGTTTGGCTTTCCCTAACTCGCAAGAGGAACAAAGATGATCTTTGATGAATTTTAGTTTTAGAAGGCCATTCACAATATCGTTCTTTGAGAGAAAGTTAATGGTATCGAAGTTCAAGTGTGAGAGACGATGATGCCATTACCATGCTTAAGAAGATGTAGCTTTGGCCATTAAGCAAATTGAATTAGGAGAAGTTGTTTCTTGAAGAGTAATTGAATAAAGATCTGATCCACGAGAACTTATGACAAGATCATTTCCTTTCAAATCACAAATGTAGCATGTAGATTTCCGAAAAGCAACTTCTAAATCCGCATCATAAAATTAATCAACAGAGAATATATTATGATTCGGCCCTTTGGCGTAGTAAACCCGTTTGATAGTAACATTTCCTTAAACCAGATCTCTGTATCCGAGAATCGGTGCAAATTGATCATTACCAAACTGCACCGTACCTAAAAATTTCTCCACAAAGTTAACAAGAAGCTTGAGATTTCCCGTCATGTGCTTTGAGCACCCAGAGTCGACGATGAATAGGTTTATTTCTACGAGTTGCAAAAGAATTAGAAGGCAATGGAGTATTGGACATAATGGATCCCCTAATAGTCTTAGGTTCCAAAATATTAGTTGCTCTAGATTCTTTTCCTACAGGCATACTAATATTTGGTTTAAAGTTTCCCATTTGTATCTTGGTGGTGTGAGCTTAGGGTACCACTAACTACATGTCTTACTAACATGCTCGTATAGCTTCCTAAATGTGCTTCTAGGTTTCTGGATACTGGATTATGAAGCAACAGTTTTCTTATGGGGTGTTGCAACATGTTGGTTCATTGTTCACTTGGGTTCTCTAGTACTAATGGGAATAACAATGGGCTTCTTAGTTCTAGAATTCAAGCCATTAATATAATGAAGAACACATAAATCATGATTGTCATTCAACACTCATTTTCCACATGTCACACAAACAAAATTAACATTCGAGGTCTTTGCATTCAAACTATCATTACACGCAGTTACAAACGTGTTATTTTTAGAAAACTTAAAATTCCTACGGTGGTCTTTTACTTCCTTCTTCTCCACTTGACTATTGATATGCAAGACTCTATCTTCCAATTGATTGCTCTTAAGTTGTGGTCTGCTAACACAAGTAGTAGAAATTACTCTTGTAGAGAAAGACACGTGTTTGTTAGTTTTCCTAATTTCCTGTAACTGTTGTGTTCTAGGTTGAATGATCCTAGTGTTCATTTTGTACATTCTTGGTGCAATCACGTATGTGTTCTTTTGATCAACGTTGTCTATCCGTTTTGGAGGTAAAATATGTGAAGTGACTGGTTTTGATAAATCCTTTGAAACATTAGTTCCGACTTTGACTTTGAAAAAAATTTCTTTTCAAGAGAATTTGAAAACGGATTCAGTTTTCCCAATATTAATTGTTTTTTACTTTGAAAAGCATTTGGTTGATGAACAACCGATGGTTTTACAAACTTAGTTTCCACAAATTTTCCTTTCATCTTTTTAATGAGTTTCTTCAACTCACTTATTGCAATGTTCTTGTCTTGTAAGTGAGCTTTCAGGTCTTGTATTTCAAAAAAAAATCATTAATTTCTCAAAATGACGAAGATTCTTTTTGTTTCCAAACTTTGTCATTTTTAATCTGTTCCTGACATTGCAGTAAAGCAAGATCAAGATTGATAGCATGTTGTTGAAGTGTTGAAAAGTTGTTTGACGTTGTATTTCTTTTTGAAAGCTCAAATTCAAGACGTTCACATTTAGCTACTCGGTCCGAATAATCACATTGTAAACCATTGAATTCATCAAGTTTAGTATACACACTAAGGATAGCATTCAAATTATCAGCATAGTAATATTCCCTAGAACGTCGGTCGATTTCATTTGAAAACGGTGTTCTTTGAAGTTCAAGTTGAGATTTAAGAGATTCGGTTTCTTTTTTAAGGGAATTAAAATATTTTAAATCTTCAAGCATCTCTTCTTTCAAAAATCGATAAAATTCATCCACGTTAGTTGCAAGATCTTTAACCGTTGGACAAATTTTCTGTTCAATCACATTTTTCATTTCTGGATAGATTGGAATATTCCAAAGAGTTCCTTTAATGATTTTGTTACAATACTCCATTCCTTGAAACAATGACTGAACATCTTATTTTATAAACTCGAATTTTGTAGAACTTTTACATTTTTAAACCCACGAAATGGTTTCATCCATCCGTTTTTCCAACAAAATGGTTTGTTTATTGAAAACCTCTTTGGAGTATGCATTCTTTGCTGTTAAATTACTCATTCCTGAATCGTTTGAAAAAAAATTGTTCAGCCGACTTGTTTCTTTGTAGAACAAACGTTTCATAAAGGTTATTTATGTTTTTGTAATCAAAAGATTTGATTAAATCTCTTAATTTTGGTCGACTCTCTTAGGCAAGACGAATCGTTTCGTCAGATTCAGGTGCAATCATCCAAGCAAGATTATTATTATAGCAACCTATATCATAAAGACGTGGAATTACAGTTTGTGCTTTCTTGAGGTACTAAGGTTTAGCAAAACTCATTTTACAACTTCGATTAAGCATAATCATTGTTTGAACTGATTGTCCTGTTTTATATACAATATCATTCAAAGCTTTGACTTGATTTTCCAAACAAATGACTTTTTCAATTTCCTTTTCTTCACGAGTTTTGTAAAACTTATCTTGTTCCTCTTTTTCATATGAGATTGTGAAGATGCTCTTTTGATGTGCAGAAAGCTCTTTTTCCATTTGTGAAAGTTTTAGATTTAATTGATTTATCTTAAGAGTATAATCATTAAATGACTTTTTAGAATTAACTTTTTGTTGTGCGAGTAAACCATAGGCTTTTGCACAATCATTTGTAGCATCTTTCACACATTTCATATATTTGTACCGATCAAGCTCAATTTCAAACTTGTCAAGGTCTTTTGTTAAGGTCGTGTTTACTGCTCCTAGTTCTTTGTTTGCTTCTTGAAAAGCTTTATTTGATGTATCTAAAGATTTATTTTGTTTTTTGTTTTCATCAATTTCACTTTTGAGTTTTTCAATTGAGGAAGCCAGTAAAACACGTTCTTTTTCTAGATCATTATCCTGATCAGCCTCTCCTTCATCACTACACATATTTGATGAATCGGGACTGGTATTTCTTTCATCCTGTTCCATTCCATAAGTGTTATCGATGGATTCAAGTTGTTCAGGATGTTGTCTTTCATTAGCAAACACATTATAGTGATCATCAGCAGTATGTACCTTCTCCAATGGCTCAGTATCAAAGATGGGTCCAGAATTATCGGTAGCTTCTGTAATGACCTCTTGAACCTTTTCCATGTACATGTAATGTTCTTCCGGTTCCTGATCTTCAGGTTTATCATCGCTATCATCTCTCCATACAGCTTGCTCTTCACTCAACTGAATCTCAGCTTCCTCTTGCTTACATGGTAGCATCTTTTCCTTGTGATAAGTTGAATCACGTATCCTTTTCGGTTTTTTACATTCCCTTGCTACATGCTCAAATTCCTTGCAGTTAAAACGCTAAATCCTAGTCTGATGCACTACCTGAGTTCCTACATTTTCCCTAGCCCCAGCAACATTTACTGCCCTTTGATTATCATACTGCCTAGTCTGTCTGTCATACCTTGTTTCTTGGTTGGTTCTTAGAGTATTATCAACCTTCGTGTTCCTGGTGTTTGATGAAGTTTTGAGGTTGTTGTTGGTAGGTTTGTAGATTTTATTAAAAGACATTAAGATTAAAGCCATGAGTTTGTCAATCTCCTTCTCCTTTAAAGATGCTTCATCATCAGCAACTGCTTCGGGTTCTGGATCATAAGTAGGTAAAGGAGAATTAGCAATTTCTTTACCTTTATTTTTGGTAGCAGCTTGTGATTAGGTTAAAGAACTTTGATTATATTAGGTGGGATTGGATTGAGGTTGATACACTAGTTGTTGTTAAGAAACAAATGCAAGTGGTTTAGTAGTATGTGCTAGTCTTTTAGCTCTCATCTCATTGACTTCATTTTGGTGTTGCTTCAGGATGTCATAAAGTTTGTGATATGAGACATTCTTCAAATCTTGGATCTTCTTAATAATGGTCACAGACATCTGCCATTTTGGTTTTAGTTAAAGTAAGAACTGAACATTCACTTGATGATTGGTGACAATGCACTGGTTTCTAACAAGCTCATTCATCATTTTATAGAACCGTGAATAATATGAATCAAGTGTTTCACCATCCCGTGATGTGAATTTTCTAAACTCCCATAATAGACTGGTTTTAAGATCTTGTACATTGATTGACTCACCATGTTTCAACCGTTCAATAGCTTTCCACATCTCTTTAGAATTAGGACAAGCATCAACTGTAGAGTAGATATTATTATCAATCCCTGTAAGAATGATCTAAACAGCTTCAGCTTTAGCATCTATCTTCTTCCTGGTCTCCTCTGAAATAGTTACATAGCTTTCTTTTACTCTTTCTGGACATGTTTGATTACCACCGTCTGTACTAGGTGTAGCAGGTGTGTCTGGAGTTGGATTTGGAATCCATTTGTACTCATATGGTAGATTCTCATGACAGTAGTAGATTAGCTCATGATTGGGTTTAGTGTTAATGTATCTCTTGATTCTAGATTTCCACTGAACGTAATTAGCAGGTGCTAACATTGGAGGACGATCTTTACCACCAGCTTCCATGATGGCATTGTGAAGAGCATTTGATGTTTGAGTTTGCAAATTGTTATTGATATTTGACATTTTGATGTTTTTATGAATGGATATTGGATCTTAAGTTTATGAAGTGATTATGATTGTGGTTTGTTATTGCTTTAGAATGATTACAAGGATTAACGGTGTACAAGTAGTTAACTTTGAAGAACAAACTTTGCAAATCCTTGATAAATTACGGGAAATTTGGTATTTCGCAGGACAAACACTATTTCACGGGTTTTAGAAGCAATCTTGCATTCCGCTGGATTTGAAAATCTTTTGTATTTCGCTGGTTTTATATTCTGCTGGAAATTGAAAAATCTTGTATTTCGCTGGATTTTAAAACCTATTATTTCGCTGGATTTTAAAAGCTGATATTTCGTTGGATTAACAAAGCTTGATATTTCGTTAGATGAACAAAATCTGATATTTAGCATGATCAAGAAAAATTTGCTATTTCGCGGAACCTGTATTTCGCTTGAATGAACAATGATGTATTTCGCGGGAAATAACACAACCTGTATTTTGTGAGTTTGTAAATTTTGATATTTCACGGAAATAAACAACCAGTAATTCGCCTAAACACGTATTTCGTCTAAACACGTATTTCGCCTAAACGTGTATTTCGCCTAAACACGTATTTTGCTTGAAAAGAAATTTTGTATTTCGCTAAAACACGTATTTCGCCTGAAAAGAAAACCTTTATAATTCGCTGTCACTTTTAATTCGTTGCCACTTTTTTCTCGGTCTCGAAGAAAATAAGCCTAGAAAGGCGAACCAAAATAAGCTATTGTTAGAAATTCATTTTATGTGACGCCATTACAGAATTACCATAGTTTATCATAGTCACATACGCAGAGACTAGAATAGGTATTATTGTATAGATGTGAGGCGTATGAACTATATATACCCCTCAATGGCTTCCATGGAGGGGTTGAGACTCTTGTATCATTTTACTTCTTATCTTATTTTATACCTTTATTTCTCTCTCTAATCTCTCTCTCTAAACATGACTATATTATGGTTTGAGTCTCCCCGACCACCGGATCATCGATTCTTTAAAACTATCAATTGGTAACAGTGCCTAGGTTTCATTCTTAGGTCGGTTTTATTTTTGTTGTCCGGTTGGTCTCGAATCTGTCATAGTTTGTGTATTCGTGTGTTGTGTTTTGTGATTTCAGCTTATTTCTAGCTCATTTTTTAGCTATTTTCGTGGTTTATTTGGCTGAAAAGCCATGACTTGATGTTTTTTTAGGGCAAAAAGTTTCTACTTTTCTAGAGTAATATCCTTTTTCTTGTATATCAAAAGAAAGTTTGAAGCTTCTTGGCTGGTCTGAGCTTATGTCGAGCTTATTTCATCCTTGTTTGGGTGTATTTCGAGCTTATTTCGTCATTGTTGGGGCTTATCAGGCGGCTTATTTTGTTACAATAACTTATGAGTTCTTTTCGAGCTTATTGGGATGTTAAACAGCTTCTTACAGCTTATTTTTGATCCCGGTATGAATGGAAACACATATCCATGTTCTTAGCTTGCAAGGGCATTTTTTGCAAAAAGACAAAATCAAACTTGGGCGATTTATACACCTTGAAAATCCAGGTGATTTATACCACCAAGAAGCATAGGCAAATTATACCAAACTGTTAGGCGAATTATACCAAAACTGTAGGGCGTATTATACCAAAATGTTAGGCGAATTATACCAAAACTGTGGGGCAAAATATACCACTTTTGGTCTAGGTGATTTATACCGATGGCACTAGGCGATTTATACCATCTCGTCTCTTAGGCGAAATATACACCAAGACCAGACCGAGTCAACTCGGTAATTACCGAGTTTGACCGAGTCAACTCAGCCGAGTGGGTCAGATAGAAAGAATAGATGTAGAAAAAAGACAGACTCAAGCTCAACTCATAACAACCACAAATCCAAAAATAACTACCTATTCCCATCATCACAATATTCATCAGTCACAACAATTAATCCTATCCCATTCTCCAAACACCATCAATGATCTCAGTTTCCTTTTTCGAATAGTGTTACTTTATAAAGATCGAACACTCGAAAGGAAAATCCATCATCGATCTATAAAAGGCAAACCTTTCTCTTTAATTTATGAAAATAAAGAATGAATCATAACAAGTGTGTTATAATCATCCTTTGTTTCGATTTAAGAAAAACACAATAATTAAAAGACAGCCAAACCTACCCGAGATCTATTTATAGATCTTGAAGCCAAAACTTGTTTGATTCTTCACTGATAAACTTAAGCAAAACAACAGTTTATGTTTGTTATTGTTGTCGATTGAAAGGAAATGTAAGGTTTTTTGTTTGATTGGATTGAGTGCTATGATTTGAGAAAGATAATCAGTGGCTTTGTATCATGATTGGTCAGATGCAAAAGAAAGAAGGAGATGGAGCTGCGTTTTCTTCTTGGGAGAGATAGAAAAGGGGGCGGATTGTTATGAGTTTAGGGTTACAAATAACCAAGAATTAGGGTATGAGTTTATTTATCCCTACATTTTTGGTGGATTTGCTCTTAAGCCAGATATAGCATTGGGCTGTTATATTATTTGGGCCGGGTATAATCTTGAAACAGTTGGGCCGACTATTATGTGATGTTATTAAGTTGGATTATTATAACATTAACATAGGATGGCTTATTGAATGGGCCGAGCTCTATTATATGGGGTTGGGCTGAGTGGTTATCAAAATGGGCTTGGTACTTTTGTTATCCGAATTTTTTAAGTGTATTGGGCTTAACGTAATTTAGGTGCGAGTTTATGATAGTAAATTAAATGGGCTGAGTTTGTGATGGACCCGGGTATAATAGTTTGAAGACTAAATGTTTTGTATTAAAACTAAATTTGGCTAAATGATTATTCACTTAGGATGATTTTTTGCTATATTTAGTTGTAAATGGTTACATTTGAGCTTGTTTATTGTAGTCTTATCTTCTTAACCAAAAGTTTATACAAATTGGTGTATAAATTGATTAGCTTGGACTAAATATTTGAGATTAAATGGTTATCGATTTTATTCGAGGTTCAAAATGACAAAGTGACAAGATTAGTGACGAGACCGAGATTGATTTTTTATAAAGAATCATGGAACTAAATTTGTAATGGCTAGAATTGATATTGATTTTTTCTAACTTACTACAGAGTTGATCGGGTATCACTTATTTGATATTGAAGTTGGGTTTCATGAAGGCGTGTACTTATTTTATCTTGAAATCGAGGTTGGTTGGATGCATGACTTTCAATGATAACTTGCTCGGGCTCAAGATTTTGGACGAAGACTTGGGTTATCTAGTTATCGACATTTGGGGTGGTTGGTTGAAGACCTGGATAACTATCACTTAAAGGAGATACGTTGTAGCTCACAGTGTCACACGCAGAAGATGTTGTGGATAATCGTAAAAGGTGATGAATGTCTCATACTTTGCTTGGTAAGTATTGAGTTTCTCTACACTGTTATTCCAATAATAATGCAACCTTAAGTCACAAGAACGGGGAATTCTACTTCAGTTTCAAGTTTGGTATATCGTGATTACTCCATTAGTGGTCACTTCAAATAGCCTACAAAATAGTTGGTAAAAAGATAGTCAGAGAGAGTTTATGAGTAGAATTTTGATTAGCAGTTGATTCTCACAAGATAGATTTGAGCTAAGTTATTCTTCACATAAATATTTAAGTATATGTGCGTACAAGGTTTTGCTGATTCCGATGTATCGAAACCAGCAAGGGGGAAGGAGTAGATACACCCGAGAGTCTTTGCCTTCCTTTTTCTTGAAAGCTTTAAAAAGTTGTCTTTCTTGAAAATCTTTTTTTGTTAGGCCATGCCGGGAAGACAAATGTCATAACCGCAGAGAAAATTAGCGCTTTAAATTGTGGATTTTGGTGCATTTCTTCAACCACATGGGGGAAGAGATATCTTGTGAAAGTTAGTATGCATTATTTGAATTTTCAGGGGGAAGAGTTGTGAGAAGAATTATTCAAGCATGAGAAGATACGTTGCTGATCCAGTTAATGTCTCCTCGAACAGTTAATCACTAAGCTTATTCTTAAAGAAGCAGTAATATTTGATGTGGTATCCTACTAATTCCATTGTGAACTTAATTATTCTAAGCTTGTAAGAAAGCTTTGAAACTGCTCAAGAAAGGATTGCTAGTTTGGGGGGAAGCTTTGAAAGCTTCTAAATAAAGAATATACGGCATGAATTAGGGGAAAGTTGATTCAAAAGCTTATCCTTAACAAAAAAGTGTATGGGTTAGTTTATGCATATTGTAATATATTTCCTATAAGGTACTACAAAGATGATTCATGTTGGAGTGAAGACTTGAAGTCAAAGACTACAGAAGACATCATCAGCATTGGAAGCTTCGTGGAACTTCTTGTTCTCAATCAATATGTACTTGTTAGAAAAATATTATCAGTAATTTCGTATATTGTCCCATGGGGGAAGATTGTTAGAAATCCATTTTATGTAATGACATTACAGAATTACCATAGTTTATCATAGTCACATGCGTAGGGACTAGAATAGGTATTATTGTATAGATGTGAGGCGTATGGACTATATATACCCCTTCATGGCTTCCATGGAGGGGTTGGGACTCTTGGATCATTTTACTTCTCATCTTATTTTACACCTTTATATCTCTCTCTACTCTCTCTCTCTCTCTCTCTCTCTCTCTCTCTAAACATGACTATATTATGTTTTGAGTCTCTTCGACCACCGAATCATCGATTCTTTAAAACTATCAGCTATTTGTGACGTGAAAAAGCCACGAAAATGTAACTCTTATAAGCTACAAAGTTTTCTAAACATAAAAGTACATCTTTTTAATAGTAAAAGAGCTACAAAAAAGACCTTTCCTAATAAGCTACTAAACTTTAAACAATCTAAGCCTAGAAATGTAAATAATCTGAAACAAAATATCCTAAATAAGTTTGAAATAAGGTGCAAAATAATCTCTAAAACCACAAATCGAATCACCTAAACCCCCTTGGCGATTGATACCACATGATATCCTACTTTCAATCCATTACACAACCGCAAATACCTTAAACTTAGAGAGAGAGAGAGTGAGTGAGTTTTAGAAAGAGAAAGAAATAAGAGAAGGAAGATTACACTCAGATAAATGGTAACCAACACCCTCCTAACATGCTAGGAGGGTGGTATTTATACTTGTCATACCATAGAAGCGTAAGGGCTTTGATATGGGCAGGGGTTGGCTTGTTGGGCCTTCTTGTTGGGTCGGACATAGCTATTTGATGGGCTTTGGCCCGAAACATGGACAATATTAGCTTAAAGTCCAAGCCCGTTAAACTTGACTAGCCTATTACAAATGAAGATTAATAATAACTAAGATGACATATAATATTCTTGTTTAACTTAATAAAATTAAGGCTAACATACTCTTTAAATGTCAAAAACTATGCATATTGTACATGATAACAAATAAGTTTTTCTTACATATAAAGTAGATGAAAATTCTAAAGAAATAAATTAACTCATCATTTTAAATGATCTCACACTAAAGACAATTCTTAGGTTTAATGGAACACATTAGAAAAATATTTATTTGTTTTCTTTTAAAAAAGTGTTTGTGAGGGTCAAAAAGGATTTCGGGTATATATCAACTCATTATTTAAATTATGGTTGATATCATTTTCGAATTTAATTGCCAAGTTTTTGAGTTTGGATATAAAATTGGATTCATTATTTGTTTAGCTTCAAGATTATATCAAATACATAACTAAACATATTATCTTGAATCTACATACTCAATCACACTAGGTTGATATGAAAATAATGTTGTCCCTTTTCAAGACGAAAAGAATATGCATTGGTTCATAAGTCACACTTGTGATAATGATGTCATATTGAGTCTACTTATCCAATAGGTATGTTCTGAATATTAGAATAACATGATTAAAATGCACATCAAAGTAGGATTGACGACTTTGTTATTTTGTCTGATATATTCAAGTAATTTGCCTGGCAACATGTGGTAAAGTTGTCTTTTCTAAAAATCCAAACCGAGAACCCTTATAACATATACAAGCTTCTCCCTATAACCAAAAGCTAACATCGTCGCCCGATTAACAGGAAATTTTGTTCTGCCCCATTTTAGGGCTTTACACGGATCGACGAATCCAAGAGTGAAGGATCTGTATTTGTATTTCAAAGATCCTTCCAACGCCATAAGTTTTTCACATCTTTCTTAGTTAACTTTTTGCTCTTGTTTAAAGTCTAACATACATGTAACTAACCTTTAGTACATCATCATTTTTACAATAGCACATTCACATGATCTATTAAGGTAAGTAACATTAATATGCATAATAACATTCTTAGAACGCTCTCAATATATCATATTCCACATTGTCACACATAAGCATACTCTTAAGTCCTAGAAGACTCAATCTTGTTTAAACTCATAACATCTTACTTGCTTTATCATTTAACCCTAGAATTTTACACATCTTGATTAGGATTATGTGAACCAGAATTAAAACATGATAGTTGAGTCATATTAGGCCAAGTATTAGCGGACAAAGCAAATTTATTCTATGCTACACATCATTAGGAAAATGTAGGAATTATATTTTCTAACATGAGAATGAGTATTGGAGAACCTATTGCACTAGTAATTCAATTTGACCTAACTGTTGAATTGTTTCCAAGAGAGAAGTTGAGTTCATGGTATAACCCATAAAAATGGTCGTGTTTATCTTGTATTGAGCACCACTAGTGATAGTCTTACATTCACTCTCTAACTTGATCAAATAGCTCTTCCTAAATATGCCTAATGTTAGTTTACATTAATGAACTTTGTATTTCATTAGGATTTCATATTAAACAAGTTGTAACTAGGACTCTCCTCAATCAATCTAGACTACTTGCACCTTGCATATGTGTTTTTGAGATTTCAAAATGATAACTTGTTCTCGTGAGATATGATTATATTTCTTCAAGCTTTTTTGATACTCAATGATTATTTGCTTAATTATTGAATGCATAATTATTTAAAAGGTTTGTTTTTGGTTAGCAATCCCGATTTAATATCACTATGTTCATCTTAATGATAAATGCTCTTGAATGCTAAATGTTAACATTTTTTGCATGATATATGCATATAATGTAATCATATTCCTTATGTGACCTTTTATATGATCTACTTGTTTTTCTTGTGCACCCACACTATATTATTTCGATGCATAATGACGTAGGTTTTCCTATCTCGATAAAATATAAGCGTCACATAATATTACACATCAATATATTTAATTGTTATGATTAGTACACTTAAATGATGTAGTGTCATTTGCATCTGTCTTTTGCATTTAGGTTATTACCTCGTGTCACTAGAATTTATCGAGTACACATGCATAATTGTCTGAATCTCAAAGGTCTTTGTTCAGATCAGTTTGATCATTATCTTGTTCATTTTCGTGATTCTTTTCTTCACAAAGTAAACTTTTCGTCCCTCTCTTTAAACGGATAAATACTCAAAACTCCTTGTAGTAACTCGGTCCCACTCATTTGTTACTATATCAATTGTCCCTTATTTTAGGGATCCGCTCCTTAACAATAAACAATTATATCACTCATTTTTCATATCTAATTCATTTCGCAATAACCTCAATCTCGCCTCTGCCACTATATAGATGGCAAATATCTTCTCTCCATAATATTTGCTACCGCCATTAAGGTAACCTCATGCGTCGTCATATGATTGTTCTATAAACATTTGTAGTGCTCGAGAAGAGCCACATAACTTCATTGATAAAGTTTATTGTATGCTAACCATCTTCCGTCTTGACATTCTCAAACTCATTGCTTCCCTCATCATTTTTTTCTTTTTTATTTATTTTTATTATTTGACACGTTAGGTTCGGATGAGCACGAGTTTAGTGGGAGGGAAAACACACGCATTCACATATATTCTTTTACCAAACACTTTTAAGAACTCACAATTGTGATTCTTATTCCCTAGAAACCAACTTATAATAACACTCACTTCTTATTCCAACACACAAGTACACCTCGTTCACAAAAACCACAATTGGTTCTAATATCATTATTTAGTATCAATACCTCCTTAAGAAAAAGACACATTATTCTTTTAAATATTAGTTTCGTCACAAGAATCTTCAATCCTTACATCAACCTTACAAGAATGTCGTCAACCATCACTCAAAAATCCTATAACTACACTTCACTCTAGATAGTGAAAGATATCTAAATAACTTTTAACCTGTATGTCAATCATACAAAAAACCTATAACTAGACTTTACTCTTAATACCAAAACCTCGCAAGAAACACTTAAACCTTACAACTATACTTTACTCTTTATAGTAATAGTTAGTTTGTGAGCCTTCAATTACTACAATGAAACCTTGCAACCATACTTCACTCTTGATAGTGATAGTTAGTTCGAAAACCTTCAATCCTCACAAACATGATACTCAAAACATATAACTACACAATCTTTACATGAAGGGCATCATCACCTTTACCAACAAATGTTGGTCCTTTCTTTTAAAATCCTATACCAAATAAATTATCTCCTCAAGAACATCCCACACTTGTTCAATAACCATTACAAGTAATCCTTTAACTTCTTTTCACAATTGTATCTTTCAGTTTATTTCCACTTACTAGCAAGTGAAGAACACAAAGAAGATATTCAAGCTTCAAGTGTTATTGAATCACTACATTGTTCTGTATTTCATTTTTCTTTCACTATGAAAGAACTACCAGCTCGTCTCACATATCCACCTTTGTTCGTCAACATTGACAACCAACAATGCACCTAACAAAACATCCAACAAACCTATGAATTTACAGTTAAAACAATGCACTTGTTACATTAGGATCACATGCAACAAATCTATGAATTCATAATTAAAACACCCAACAAACCGTCTTTGCCAACCTTAGCTCAACACGTTCCCTCTTCATTATCGATCATCCTTCCCTATTTTCCATTATATGGAATCATTTTCAATCATATCTAGATGCATATCATTTTTCACTATATTTATTCTTGTTATAATATAACTCCTTTCAAGTATGTTGGGAATTAAACTCACTGCACTTAGTACACTAAGTCAAAAGTTATTACTGTTCACAAGTTACAACTGCCAGTATTAACCAGTTAGTACTGCTAGAGTAAGTTAGTACTGCCAGTACTAACTTAAGACTGTTGAAGGACTTAAGACTGCTGGTTATAAAGTTACTACTGCTGGCTCAAGATTGCTGCTGTTGGTGAAAAAGTTAATGCTGTTAGCACAAGTTAATGCTGTTAGGCATAACTTAATGCTAATTGACTAAAGTTAATGATGATTAGTCAAACAGAATACCGAAGTTAATGATGATTGCAAAGATTAATGCTGATTGAGAATTTGACTAAATACTTAGGAAAGTATTAAATATTTAGTCATTGTATTTAATACATTTGACTAAATACTTAGGAAAGTATTAAATACCTAGTCATTATATTTAATATATTTGACTAAATACTTAGGAAAGTATTAAATATTTAGTCATTGTATTTAATACATTTGACTAAATACTTAGGAAAGTATAAAATACTTAGTCATTATATTTAATATATTTGACTAAATACTCGGGAAAGTATTGTAAGCCAATTAGGACTCCTTGGTGTATAAAAGGAGATCCTAGGGCATCTAGTTTAAAATCTCATTCATCTCATTATCATACACATACCTACACAACATCTCATTGTAATAGCTTCAAGGTTGTAAACCCTAGTACTACACAGAGGACTCGTATTATTAATCTTGATAATATTAGAGCTTTTTGGTTATATCATTGTTCATATATAATCATTGTTACATTAGTTTTCTTTAGACTATTAAAGAGTAGATTCCGCATACTCTTTAATATACACACAAAGTCTCTACTATTGTTATTTTGGATTTATCCAAGGTAACATACTCTTTACAAGCTAAAGAATCGATCAAGATTTGGGATCAACATCAGCTCATATGTTTTGGGCTTATAAATATTAACTTGGATAATTTTGAGCCCAAATGTGTTTATAAAAATTAAAATCTTTAAATACCATGCTAAATCTATATAAAAATTTATAAAAACTTATTTGTATTTATTCGAGTAATATTTATAAATCCTAAGACGCGGCATTATTTTTAGGTTGCATCTAGGATTTTTCCTGACTCCCGACGCTCATTTCTCGTTATCTTTTCTCGGTCTCTCGATAGCTTTTATCGCATTTCTTAAAGGTAAGTTCATATCCCCACTTTTACTCATTTAACTGTTTTATAAACTTTTCAGGGGA